>CAKAIZ010000245.1:0-18667 GCA_916610145.1 Eristalis arbustorum | reverse complement strand
AGTGTGAATATTTGGTCGATGGTGGACTTCTCAGGCTTGAAACCGCGCTGATAAGGACCTATCAGGTTGTTGAGAAATGGTTTCAGGTATTCACACAAAACAGCAGAGAGGATCTTGCACGCGATGTTGATGAAGACTGATCCCTCGATAGTTGGCTCAGTCAAAGGGGTCTCCTTCTTCTTCTTTCCTCCGATCATATCTTACAGATGAGAAGCAACTCCAGCTGCTTTAATCAGTTCCGCGGACAGTGCGTCTGCTTCAGCTGCTTTGTTCGACTTCAGTCTAGATGTCGCTATCTTGACTTCGTGTAAGTCGGAGGGACGGGATTCTTGTTCATCATCGGCCAAATTGAGTGAAACATTCTGCCCTTTTCTAGCCAATGCTTCGTCGATTTCACTAATGCCCAGATTCATAGTGCAAGTTTGAACTCCACATTTGGCTTACGCTTCAGTTCGGCGATTTATTCGATTTCAGAGTTTTGTTTGAACCTTGCACTGAGTTAAATTTTAAGTTATGTCGGTTCAACATCAGTTGTGCACTTTAGCCATATTGATTGGCTCTCATTTTTTCTCTTTGGTACTTTCTCCTCTGTGACATCTGCTGATCGGTAATGAGCAGTATTAAAATCATTTGCAATGCATTCCTACACCGCAGCTTTTCCCTCTCTTTGTCTAAAAGACGCGTTATAAAAGGAATGCACCGAAACTCAAAAGCATTTAAAAACTGCAACCCGTTGCAAATATACCAAAGGCATCTGTATTTACTCAAAGATTGCGAGAGCTCAAGTAAATTCAAGTACCAATTGCTGATCACTTTACACAAACGAAGTTCATCTGAAAGAAGTTCAGATTTGACTGTGAAACCGGAGAAATACAACCAAAGAACTTGAACTCTGTTGAACGTAAGTTTAAGCCTTCACCGTGAAACTGGGCATAAGGCATTTTCACGTAAACGGTCCTCCTCATTTTTCCATACACTTTTTTTCGAGAACTAGACTTCTTTGGAATATGTTGCTAGGCACGCAGTTTAGCTACCACTGGCTGCATTTCGCATACATTTTGTGTTAATTTTTTCTGAACGAATAATTCCGTCGTTTAAATAGTCTTTGTGTGACCATTTGAACGACAACCGGACAGTGATAGATATCGGACACCGTCGTTTAGGGGTAAATAGTCCTCTCAAGCTGTAAGGGGAAAGAAAACTCCTCAAACAACATAACTTAATAGTGGCTCTTCAGTGGGCTGTGAATTCCAGTAGCTTAGGTTAGGATTGTATGCTCATTATTTTGCCACGCGGATGTCAAATCCTAATCCGAAATGCAACTGGCTTGTGATATGGCGGAGAAACTGCCGGAGTTGAGTAAAGTTATTGAGATGACAGGCATCTAGGTGAGGTTTCATACGGTTGGAGAGAGCACTACAGTTGTTCAGAACATGTGTAATGCTTTCTTTCTACTTCTCCGAAGTTTCTGCAGACGTTGTTGTAGTGAAAGGCATGTGTACCTATGACACAATGACGGTTATGACGCCACTAGTGGTTGGATCAACTCAAACTGATGTGAGTCTGTTTTGGATCAATGATAGGTCATAGCTATTTGGTAATGTGGCACGTACACCATCTACGAATTGTGTAAGAAAGTGTTTTAAGCTTAAGCAGATGCTTAGCAGAAGCGACAGGCATGGAGCGTATATCTTCATCGGGGAGTAGGGAGCTGGTGTCTTCTGGCGAGTTGGTCCGCTTTACATTTCTCTGGAATATAAAAGTGTCTCAGCACCCACATTAGTTGGAAACTAAAAAAATAGACTATCTCTCTCGAGATCGGCTCCAATTCAGAGAAATTTTGCAGTCAAAAGTGACTGCCCTCAAAATATTGATCGCTGCCTTTTTGTCCAAACAAATGAGGAAACATCTGCTCGATATAACATTATTTTTGAGAGGTTGGGCGGAGCCTTTTTAAACCGCCTTGCCGGCTGAAAAACCGCTTTCATTTGGCAGTCAGAATAACAGTTGAATGTTCAGACACACTCTCCCGAAACACTGCCCATCTTCCATTCAACTGAGAAAATTTGCAGAGGACCACCTAGCGTCTTAATTTCAGACTCCCGAAATGATATGGGGGGAAGGCTGGTTGAGAAATTATTTTCGAAGAGCTTGCTCCTGGTTAATAGGAGATCGGTGCTTTCAGAGTACAATTAAGAAGTGGTGTTCTTTTGACATCTCACCTATGGTTATGAAATTTGGATAATGCACGGAAGACTATGATCGCGAATACAAGCTGCCCCGATGAGATCTCTTCGCGCTGTTGTGCGAGTTAATGGTCGGGATAGGGTGAGAAACACGGTAATATGTGAGGAGATCAATGTCGAGTAGCGACTTAAGAAGTTTGTTCAGGGCTTCGAAAGGGATTGTCCCCAGTGTTCCACTGATACGTATGCAAGCCTTCCGATGCACCTCTCCGGTGGCTTGCAATTGATTTATTTGTCCACCAAATCGCGGCGTCAAAAGTCTATTCTAGTGAAATGCGAGTGGAACGCAATAAATTGATGACTTTCTTATCTTTCCTCTTCTTTGTGTGTCGTCACAGCCTGTAGTGAATTTGCTTGGGACAACAAGCCTCTTCATCCGCCGCTTCTATTATCACGTTGATGGAACTTTCCCAGTCCACGATGGTAAGAGTATTCGGATAGAGATCTGAGAGCTCTTCTGAGGCGTATGGCGTTACCAATGATTTGAATTTTCTCGCGCTATGTTCCTCCAAAGCAGAAGGCCAAATTGGGATGGCTACAGTATTTTGATCGCCACTGTTTCCAGGCAGGTACATGTCATAAAGTCGATACTTGAAGGGCATATATTCCACTAAAAAAACACAAGGCTCACTCCCCTCTCCTGTCGAAAATCCACCTTGTTGCCACTAGCTACACCGCGATAAAATGCTCGAATAACTCCCCCGCACCTTCTTTTCACAACTTGTGAATCACAAGTGCCCTCTTGGCGAATAATAAAACATTTACACGCATCAGTCGTCGAGCCTAGCAATACCCTTGACACCGCAAGTACTAGGGACCCACCAACCTCACTCCCCTCCCCCAGCATTTTGCCCGTATTTTATTCCAATTCGTGACTTCTCCCGACTAGCGCCCTCAAGCCAAAGTAATGGATTACCGAACGCTACCATCCGGGGATCCTTGGTGCCCGCAGTGCCATGAATCCGGGTAAGTCCGACAAAGGCACAAATCAATCACGATGATTGATGATGGCGTTTTACATTTCATATCTGAAGTCGACTGAAATTAATGTTTTAACTTGTGTCCCCCCGGGGGTGGCTACGCTCGGGCCGAGCTACGGCGACAGCTGCTCCGTAAGGCTTATGCTGCCGAAATGTGATTGAATTGTCTGCAAGCGAAAGGAATTTATTGGCATTCCTACTTGTTGGTTTGCCCTCTGGCGAGATGTTCCTTTGACCAAGTGAGCACGTCGTCTGTTAACTGGGATTTCGGTTACGGGAGCCATTGAAAGAATATCAAATGCTTGACCAATTCATGGGATGTGAAGAGAATTTGGTTGCGGACGATGACGAATGACAAGTTCAGTGTGTGGGTTATTTTGGAAGAAACAGGGGATTATCCTGGCAGTTGGGCATAAGCTCGTGATTTGTCATTGCATCTAAACTAAGATCATTGGATTTTTGTTGGGTGATGTAGAACGTCGAGCTGTTGCAAATCAGTATGCTGGTGGATGTAGAACGTGACAGTTTCCACAGGTCCGTGCCAACTTAGGAAGGAGATGAAGCTAATGACAGTGCTTGTTGAATGAATGTTCATAAGCGAGAGAGTATGACTCAGCTGCAGCTTCGTTATAGGAAGGATATCCGATACACTAAGACCAAGTCTCGGTTGAAAGACACAAAAAACCACTCATATTTCTCTTAAAGCATGTCCGTTTGTTCTGTTTTGAATTTCCACGTCAACATGGATTTTCGCCCAACTGATGACGCTGAGTAAAATATGAGCTATTCATGAATCGACCAGTCTTTGATCAGCAGGCTTGCCAGATAGATTCCATTCAATTCGTCGACGTCACTTGTTTCTCAGGCGCTTCAGGAAAGCTTGTGTCCTTCTAGCACTTACAGTCACAGGTTTGCACCCATAATAGAAGCCGAGTGAGGTATGTGCAAAGAACAACGTGCATTGGCACCACTGGCTACAGCTGACACCATCGAACGCTCTGAAGGTAATGCATCTTGCACCTTTCGTGCTGGGCTAGCTTCATTAGAAGGTAACAGCGACATCTCAGGAAATGAGTGGCCAGGCTAGTCAGGTGCTCGCTTGCAGAGGTAATGCGTATCCAACAACAACAAAGAGTGGTGTTATCTCTACTCCCTTTAGATGGGCCAGTCTGACGAGCTACGGAATGAAAAATGGCCAATTGGTCACGATATCGCTTGAGTGATAAGCTCCTGTGTGCGACACTGACCGATAGGATATGAAGCATGAATCTTATTGTTGCAACAATACAGCTGAGAGGAACCCGGTAACACATTTTATTCACAAAAATTATTTACCCGGCCCCACCTCTTTTAACTCGCTGAGAATGCTCAAATAGTATATCCTGTCTAAAAAAAGCTTCTCAAACTTGACCAGTCGGTTAAGTAGTAGTACCACCCATATTATTGTTATTATTAAAGCACTACAAATATAAACCCAGACAAGGTCAGATGATGGCAATTTCGAAAATGGAAAAGGACTGGCCAGACCTACGTATTGACAGAAGGGTTACATTTCTCAGGATGGACTTAGAGATATCCTATATACACCCAGGTATGACCGTGACATCTGCTGTCCCATTCCCCTACTCAGACCTGACTATGTTCTGTCTGCATTACCAGACCAGTTAGGAGCTAACTCGTCGAGCACGTGCAGTTATAGCTCCGGCTGTCTATCGGAATGAGCTATTTTTTCATTTGATCAGGTCAGACCTTGTGTCGCCTCATTGATCGCATCCACGTTGTTTAATAAGATGAACCTCCTCTAAGAGGTCGGGCGGAGGTTTCTGAGTCGTCATAAAGGAGGAGGCGCATTCACTAACATTTGCCCACAATGGTTTTTGCCCGGGAGTTGACTACTATTCTCCTCTTAAAAGCCTTAAAGCATCAGCAAGACAAACCCAGCCCAGAGAGGATTGAAAACGTTGACGCTGCAAAGTGGAAGGAATAGCAAAAGACTCAAATAGATATCCAGCTCAAATTCCACGCGTCGACATGCACTTAAATGCGATCCAGACGAAGTCCTTTTATCTATCGCAACAAGTAACCGGAAGAATTAAGTTCCGCAGAGCGATTGGATAACTCTAAGGAATTTGCATGGAGCCTCTATAACCGGGTGCGGTCCTGGCTCACAACCAAGAAGCCTCCTGCATGTCATATGGCTCGGTATGGCCTAGTTGCCTGAGCTGGCGACACGAAGTTGGTTGCGATTTTTCTCTTCTTGTGTGCTACGCACTCTGCTGCTTTGTCCTGCAAACTTGAACTTGAGGACGGCCACTAGCTTCAGAGAGAACTTTGCGATTGATGATTAATTTAATAAAACAAAGGAAATTGAAGTCACTGATGAAAGAAACAAACCAAAGGCGCTGGATCTCACAATTAAATTTGCATTCCACCCCAGAAAGGATCACTTCTTAGCTTAACTTCAATTCGAATACAAATCCATCAGAAAATGCACATCGTCGTGCGTGACATCAGCAGAAGAACACCACACCCTAGCCTTCCACAGTCCATGCGATCGATTCTCAAAAGCAATCTAAACAAAAACACAAACCTAATCCCGCAACAGCACATCCGTCTGAGATTCTCAGTGGAAAGACATCCTGCAGACTTAATCAGCCCCAGACCCTGTAACCATCCGTGCCCCCGATGAGAAAATCTCCATGCACACACCCCATTTGCATGAAGCACTGGATACAATATCCTGTAATGAGGACGACCAAGCAGAGGCCACAGAAGAAGAAAAAATAAACCGATCCTAGAAGATACTCTCGGAATCTGGATTGGAAATTGCTTAGCCGCAGGAGATGCAAAAAAAACCCCATCAATATTCTTCTCCAGCAATTTCATAACGCAGACGTGCATGCCTCGCACTGGATTGCATTGTATCCGCACACGTGCAGCGATGCACTCACATCATCGTCCGGGAAGTGCCCTAGGCAACCTAATGAATTTTTCATAAACATACTCGATCCTCGCGCAGATGAGACATGAGACGAAGCCCCCCTCACATTTCATTTGTTCCCCATCCCGACCACCCATCCACCCGCCCACTCGTGCATGCATTTACATTTTATGTATATTTCCAATGTTGTGCTTATGTGTCTCTCTTTTTTCTCCCTGTTTGCTTGCAGCACTGGAATTGAAGATGCTAATACTGGCACCACCCACCACGCCGGAGACAACAGCTGAGTCCCGGGTGGAGCGCCGGGATATTAGTTAACCGCAACGTATGCCCGGGCACACATGTGCGCCTGTCGACTAGCCGGGCGTATGCATGTTCATCGATTCGAAGGAAAAAAGAGAAATGGAAATTGTCAGTTGAAGCTGAACCAACCCAACCACCAGTCGGCGGGGCGCTGCATCGTTGGATGCCAATTGCGGTGAGTCGATGGAGCGGTGCGGTGCCTGGCCTGTAACCCGAGTTGTAATGACTTCCGATTCTCATATCGGAAATCATTTATCTCGGGAATTGACAGCCAAAGGAATTGACTTTAATATGTGTGCTTGCACTGCGAGGTCGTGCACATTTTCATGCGCTCACGCCGTCATCGACTTGTGCTCGCAAATGCTCGCCCACCTAGGGAATTTTCGGATTTTCTAGAAAATCCCTTTCACTCGCTGTCGAAGGTCTCGCATGTCACTTGACACAGACAAATGTTACCTCGTGGCAGTGCAACTAATGACGGCTGTGCCAGTGATGGGGCCACGGGTGGAATTTCAATTAAAATCAAATTAAGGACGCGTGCTCTTCTCGCAATCAACTCACGAGTCCCCGTCCAGCACGCAATAAAAATCACGAAACAGAGAGGTCCCCGCAAACATTATTCGAATAACGATGGAACTTATTTTGTCCAAAAACGGATGTCTCTGGGGGCGGGGACATCGATGGGTCTTCTTGGAATCCCTGTCCATGTGAAATCCGAGAAGTCATCCTGTTGCCAGTCGAATATGACTAATGACGGGAGAGACACTTCGGTTGGCGAAGGAACTTGACAGGTTTATGGTTGAATTTGAGAACCTGTCAAGGACGCGGGGGAATGATGCAAATTTTGCGGATGATAGATTGATGGGAACGCTGTGGTGATTGACATTTGAAGGAGCGGCTTTCAGTTGAGCACAGTTCACAGTGACTTTCTGCTGAAGCTCTGATTTGAGTTGGAGGGGCTTCACTTTTACACTCGGTGTCTGTTGCAGCGGGATGTTGGGGCAAGTTTGATTGACATGACGAACTGTAGTCAGTGCTCTAGGAATCAGTCAAGTGTAGTCAGGGTCTTTGGGCACAGCCCCCCATTCCGCATAATAAACTGTTGAAGTTGTGACAGGTCTTGAGATCGCCTTTCGTCTGTTTTTCTGATGTTTCTCAGATCCACTTCAATGCACACTTCGATGCACATGCAGAACGGAAATGAATGAAAAAGAAGTGGACAGTGTCTTGCACCAGAAGAGAATACCTTTCCAACACATAGCAGCTCTTGATGCTGCAGCTCAGCACAATTGACCATTAAATCTGGGTATATTCTTAAGCCACTGCTACCTGCCTATACCTACATAGCTCTTGACTAATGGCTTCAGTTGACTAGTGGCTCCTAGTAGGCCTAAGAGAAGAGTTCAACGAAGGCACATGTACGACTTTCGCATGATGATGTGCCAAACCCCTACTTTCTTAAACCGCTATAACCCAAATTGGCACTAAAGCAAGTAGAGCTGCAACTCGAGTCGACTAACGGTCATCAGCACAATTTTCTGACCGACATGATCCACTGAAGGGGTCCCTGTGTTAAGCACGGACTAGAGATCTCCAAGCCACTCGATCCTCCGCCATCGACTCTAATTCATCAGAATTTATGCCCAGACGCAACTAAGCGAGTTCTTGAACTTTTTCAAATCACATCGTCCTGGGTCTTCCAACTCCACGCCTTCCGGATGGAGTCGCCTGTAAGGCACGCCTCGGAAGGCATAATGCTGGGGACATTCGTGCCACGTGCCCAAACCAGCGAAGCATAGCTCTTTGCGTTCGGATAAGTTACTGCTCGACATTGAGTTCCCCGCGTACTGCCGTGTTTCGCACCCTATCCCGGCGACTAACTCGGTTTCAAACAATATTACAGTGGACTCTCGGTAAACCGACGTTTTGCATGTCAGTGCTGGTTTGTCGAATTAGTCGGACTATTGAGTATTACCTTAGAATTACTAATATTCTAACAAATAATGCGATCATCAATAAGGCTGAACCGTAGATTAAGGTGTTCTATGCCTCGTCCCAGGTTCATTTTGATGTTCCTCAACTTTGACGCATACTCTCGACCACAGCATCCACATACTCATCTCTCCGTACCTTACAAAGACGAGGACTGTGAGCTACCCATGTCCACTTCCATACCAGTCTCACGAACTTTTTGCACAAGCTTGTGTATAACAGCCGCGACGGGTGGTACATTTCGGAAACTATTTTTCAAAAAAACGCAGACAGCGCTCAGTTTGCAAAAAAAAGTTTTTATATTTTCCAAAGTTGTTCAAGCTAAAGTCGAAGTAATTCGTTCCGCTGTCGACTTGTCGAGGGTTGCCATTTAAGTCACATGCGGTACCGCCGCGAGTCCACAATGGTCTTTATGTGCAAAAGGCATCAACGAGAAGACCACATGCCACCATGATCGTCTCTGGAGAAACAAAAGCAGTACCGCACTCCAACAAAATATAGAACAGGACGGTAAGACTCGGCTTGAAAAAATAAAACAAAAACTGTGTCCTCGTGTCTGTGCAACGTTCGGACTTTATCTCAACCATAAGAAAGCGAACTGTGACTTCTCTTCACCTGTTCAATTATTGGATTCGTTTTAGTTTCGGTAACTGGGTTCAACTCGGCTTGATCCGGTCGAGTGGACCAATCTTTCTCAAAACAGTGAGTCGTTGCTGCAAAGCCGGGAATTAGAAGGAAAGAGGTTGAAGTGTGTGTATGGAGTGTTGCTCAAGAGACACTTCTAGACTATGCACAGACGGTTGTGTTTGTCAGTGTTTTAAGTGGTTTCCTTTAACCCTTTTACAATCGTGCAAGCGTGTTTAGCAGTAACAGAGGAAGACACTGAATATCGTGTGGTTACGAGAATATTTTTTTGACATTTCTACCATCTTAATACACAGTTGGTAGTTCATGGTAAATCATGAAGGACATCGCAGACAAACAACACTACATTGGGAAGTAGGTTTGAAATCGAGGAGAGAATAAACCGACTTCCGGTGAGGCTTGCTTCCTTCTGCCTATCGTCGTCTAAATTGCCTGCATTTTTGTAAGAAACGCCAATTCAACCTAGATTGATATAAATAGGTATTTTTTTTGACAGACAGCTCATCCATCATTCGTGAGGTATTCACCAGGGTATCTTTTTGCTGCTCTAAATTTGACCGACAGTCTAATTTCGCTGAGACTTGTCTGAGTCTCGAGACACGACGAGATCACTTGAAATGAGATCGCTGATGAACTTGGTAGTTGACAAGGTTCACAAGAGGTAGTTTTTGGGCCCGTCGACTGCATGACTCTCCATGATGAAGACATACAAGAATATTCCCTACAGTGTGTAAGAAATTCGTGGCAATCCTGTTCTCTCTTGACAGAAAAGACAGCAGACAGGTCATTTTTTAGAAGCGAAACCCCTAAATGTGCTTGGTCTAAACGATAATGCGATGCGAGGAGACGACGACTCTTCCTCTTTTACAGTCCCAAATTTCCTCGAATCAGATGAAGCAGCTATTCGATATTGATGGGCTGAGAGCTGATGACGTAGATGTTGAAGCCATCCAAGATCGCCTGAAATTTCTGTACGTCGCATGTAGGTCGCTGCTTGGTTGTACAATTGACCAGTTTCAGTCTGAGAGCTCCAGTGGCGAGTTAAAACCCTCAGACAAAGAGGTGGGTACCTTACTCTCATCGTACGTAAGCCAAGTCTAGGGCGACTAGGCCACATAAAGCACCAAGCCAAAAGAGGAACGATGGGAAAAAACGACACCTGTTTTTTTAGACGGTACGGTGTACACTACAGAAAAAAATGGCCACTTACTGATTCGAACTCGTCGAACAGTGTCGTATAACATGAGTCTAGAGACGCCTAAGCAAAAACCCTAGATGTAGGTACGAGTACGGGTACAACTGGAATGCCAACGAGGAACCTTTGGCTCTTAGACGGTAGTGCGATGCGGAAGCAGATGTTTGGAATTTAAAATGCTTACTTCAGAGCGCACACTGCAAGATCCAGGCAGGCCCAAGCAGGCTTAGACATCGATGTCTTGAAACAAAATGCCTCTCCAAGTGTTATAATGGCATAAGAACGAGGACCTAAGAGTAATTTCCGACAATTAACTTCAACCGACTGAAGTTATCGTCTTATTTCTTGTATTTTCCTCCGTAGAATCGTGGTCAAGCAGTATCGTCATCTGCTCAAATTATGTAAAACTCCGCTTTAAAATTGTCCAACATTTCTAGTATAGCCCTCCTTAAAAAATTACAACCAACTTGAATCCTTCTTCTACATCCACTGCCCCACCCAGCGCTTAGTTCCATAATTCAATTGACAGTCCCCACAAGGATGCCATGTTTGTGCGCCCATAAACCCTTACATCATCTCATCTCGCATCGCAAGACGAAGGAGAGAAAAACAACCAGCCCCTAAATCACTTCGGACTTCCGGCGCATAAACCACGAATACCACATCGTTGCCGACGGAAGGACGGCCTAGGACTTTCGAAAATTGTCACAAGTTTTTGGAAACTCTTAACTCGCAAGGAATTGCCCACTTTAACCCAATTTTATAATCCACCCAGCCACACACACACTCGTCAGCCGGCCCGCTCGCACTTCAGTCGGCTTAGCTTTAAGCCTTTAAAATGGTTTTTCCATCCCGCTAGTAAGTAACGGCAAATCAACCCACCCCCGTGATGTCGTAAAAATAAACTACACTAGTGTGTCGGGGGCGCATGTATATCTGTCGTTTCTTCTGTAAACTACTCCAACAATGGAGCACATAATCACGAACAATCACCGAATACAGAAAGAAAAGGAAAAGAGCCAAACGGACGAACTGGGGAGAAAGTCAGAGCACAAGAAATAACCCCAAAAAGAGCAGGCAAAGCCTCTAATGATATTAAGAAGTCGTTTGAGAGGAAGCACTCCTTCCGCCGCTGCGCCGCGCCGCTCCGGACTGTTTTTCAAGGAGCCTCCCTTCGGCATAAACCCTTTTTAACGAGTATTTTCCCTTCTTATCCTTCTTTCGCTGCAAACAGCCCCTCCTTACCCCCGGGGCGCACACACACTCGCATGCGCTCACACGTACTCTCGGGTGTAATACCCCATTTCGTGCGAAGCACCCTCCCCTCCTTGGGGCGGCCGGCGCAGGCACAAGCATCGCCAGATAAAATATCTCCAAGTAGTATTTCGGAATCTTGTTACACAAACTTCTCTCCCGGCCCCTGCGCCAGAGTTAGTGAGTGATGGGCGGCAACAGGAGAGGGTGGGCTTTATTAAAGAGGATTTCATGCTCGTCATCTTCTGCTATTATTGCTGCAATGTTCATCTTATCGTCTCGTCCGCATCGTCCTCGACGTCAATGTCGACATCTTCGTCTTAGACTCAGTCTTCGTCGTCGTCTCCAGCGCCATCGTTGTCGTGTTCATCTCCGCCGCTGTTGGCACTGTCGCTGGTCGTCCTCGCCGTTATGAGCCGTGTACATCGGCAAGTTTTCCCCCGTGTGTATGCCAGGGGAGGGACTCAAGTGTTGCTCCGTTCCGTCGGCAAGACGATTGCCACCGGCAACCGGGGTGGTGCCTGTAAGCCTCAAGAGGGAAATACGTCTTCGCACCTTCCGCTTGGAGCGTTGTGCGCGTGTATGTGTGTGCGCGCTCGCCAAGCGCGCAATGTGGCTATGGAGTGTTAAATGAGGCGTTCAAGTCTACAATTAATCAGTGGGCGTGTGTGTGCTTCGTGGAAAGTGATCGTTTTGTACTCGTTCGTGTGTTCGCCTCGCACTAGAGGACGTTTTAATTAAATGGCAGAACGTTTTGATGTTTTCATTTGTTGTTGCTGTCAATTATTCGGCATCTCTGGGGGCGGACGGGGGAGCATTTGAGACGCGACAGCTAGTAAACACCTGAGCACCGCCTTGGGATGGATTCCGTTGACAGGGTGAGTGAGTGTACATGTCGATCTGGGTAATTGGCAGGTGGTCTGGAATTTCAATCCTCAGCTTAAAGCAGTGACACCTTCGGCAACTCGGGTGTGGTGAGCAGTAGGTAATCGATTTTGTGAGCTGTAAGAGAACGCACAAGACGAGGGGAGGTGTGAATGTGACGGAATTTTGACACTTCGACTGCTGCCACAAATTTGATTCGATCTGCTTCGTCAATTGCCGTTGCAGATTCCCTGATTCCTCCGCGTGAAGGACGATTATGTCTTAAATGTGGCTTGAGTCTTCCCTCGACAAGGGAGATACAGCCACTTTCTTTTGTCTCAAGTTCGGAAAGCTGTACGTAGTTCCTACTCATTTTTAGACTCAACATTGTGGCTTTATGTTTCATATTCATCACGTGACGCGGAAGCGTGACGAAGTTTTATTAAAACCTTTTGTCTCCAAGTTTATAAGCACGAGGTCTAATGACAGAACTGAGCCTAAAACAGTTGTGGCGGTAAGTGGGTCTCTGCATTGCACAAACCTCATGACGAGGATCAGAAAAACTGCGTCACGTTTGCGTAGAGTTACCAAAGCGATGCCCATTTATATTTTCATCTGTGAAACAAAACGTTGCAAGTCAGAAACCCTGACAAAACCTTTGAAAGAACCGATTTTGGTTTATCAAAAGCCCTCTAGGGACACTGGTGCTTACCAGATAAGAGCCACAATGTCGACTTAAACTGTCACAAGACCGAAGGACTAACTGAGTGTAATAACAATGCCTCACGCTGTGTAAATACCTCAAACCGTCTGAAGCTCCTAGCTTCCTTCGCATGGCGCCACAGTGCGGGATCCAACAAGCCTCTCCAACTAGTGTGGTCACTATCTCCACTTGGGTGCGCTACCTTAGACGAGGCGGTCGATGTACGATTGATTCGGACTAGAAGACTAGTCGGGTCAAAACTGAGCTGTCTACACACTCCATGGCCCATCCACCGTACCCACTGGATCCGTAGATGCCTGAATAGGCTTATGTCGCTGTTGTTGAATATCCTCATCAAGATACCGTCACGGCAAATAGGATCAAGCATTTGACTTACTCGAGAGAAGCTTGTCTCTGAAAGAAAGCAAGGAGGTCTTTATGCACTTTTGGTGTTGCCCATGCCTACGCTCTGTACTGCGGGACTGGGATGACCAGTGTCGTACATAGAGTCAACTTGATACTTTAAGAGATGACCCTGTTACTCATGTACCTCTCGACCCGGAAGAATCAAGGGTTGGCAAGATTTCAGTACCGACGTTATTCGCATGGTTTACTGCTGCCGACAAACCTGTTCCTGTGCTTTCGTCTCAATGCCAGCAGACGACTCCTGATATGCCTGAAACACAATAGTGCGGTGGTGCGTTACGTTGACTTTCAAGCACACAATTCAATGGCCATGCACATAACACTGCGGCGACCTACGTAAGTACAAAATGAGAGCAAATGACCATCGCATGTCATTGAACATTTTTTGACAGATTGGTGCGTTGATTAATGTCTAAACGACAAAGTCAATTTGAATTCGGACTAAGGAGGAAGTTTCGAAAGAAAAAATAAACAAATTTTCAGAGTAGAATCCATTTGCATCTCTGCAAAGATTCAGCTCACGAACCCACAACTTTCATTCTGATTGATATATAATTTGTTGCGACATTTCAAATGCTTGGTAGCATGACTACGACAGATTAGCAACAAAAACTAATTTCTAAGCATTCATTTGCCGAAATGTAGCTAAAAGTACAATAGTTTGAGCAGAATATTTTTTTATTTGACATTCCACAAACGTCGCATGGTATTTGAGAGAGAGAGGGAACAGCTGATTGAGGCAGTGCGTCATCGGACTCCTCCGTAACGTTGAAGTCGAACGCAGCACCGCAGCACTATTGTGTTTCAGGGAATGATCACGTAAATGCCATCGGCGTATGTTAACAGTTGTATGAACTTCTGAGAGAACATACATCTGATGTCGGCGTGTGAGTTTCGCACGATCTTCTCGAGGATGATATTGAAGAAATCACATGACAATGCGTCCCCTCGTCTAAAATATGTTATGACATTGATGGTCTCGATGGGCTCGTTACCGACCTTAATGAAGCAGCAAGTATTCGCCATCGTCATTCTGGACAGGCTGACGACTTTGGTTAGAATCTCGAAAGCCGCAATGTCTGCGTTGCATATCTCGTCTCTATGCGGGCTTGAAATCGAGAAATAGATAGTGATTTGGATTGGATTTTTTTTTGAGTGAAGATATGGTCTATCATGGACCCTATGGACGTATTAGCTTGTTAATGTACAGCTTCAGGCGAGTACACAGAAAAGAAAACGTCTTGTAGGCGATGTTAAGCAGACTCCTCTTTTTTGTGGATCAGGCAAACGATACTGTGATACCACTCGTTGAGCATTCTTTTTTCCGACAATATCTTAAAGTAGAGCTGATGCATGCCGACGTAGATCATCTCCAGGTGCATTGCAGTCTTTAGCGTACAACCCATCCGCACGGCTAACTTTGTTAGACTTCAGTCTTGATATGGCAACTTTGACCTCGTCTAGATCTAGGGTACAGAATTCTTGTCTATCATCGTCCAATGGAGCACCTAAAGAGTCGTCGGAATAAATTTAAATTTGGTTGGAGGACCTACTCATTAACTTTCCCGGGAGCTTTTCCTGGTGAGCCACATGAGGCGAAGCCAGACGAGCATCTGTAATGCTTTTAAAATCCACCACTTTGGGAAGCGACTTTTCATTGAAAAGCTACTTGTAACATCGTAGTTGCACGCTGATCGGTACAACCGAGCCCTTGGAAACGGTTCGGCGGCAGCATTGTTTTTTTCATGAATTGCCTGACAGGGTTAATGTGTCGTTGAACGCAGCCGCAGATCCTACGAGCAAAAGTCACAACTTGCAAGAGGGCTGATGTTAAAAGGGTTCCGTTTGCTCTCCTAAAGCAACTCACTTAGACACTCCAGTTGTGGTGCATACAATAATTTCGCCAGGCTTTCAATGGCACACCCCTCAAGTTATTACATCGTCGCGACCTCATTCATCTTTAGATCTGTAAGCCTTCTTGGTCCCGCAAAGGAATTCTTAGCTACGTTCGACCAAAGCCTCGGTGAAAATGTGTACACACTCGGCACAGATTCCTATCTCTTGACCACTCCCCGGCCCAGCTCGACCTCTCATCAGAAGCCCCTTGATTCACCCGAAGGACCATCGCCTTAAATGCATGCCCATTGACTTGTCTTTCATGCGCCCTCTCTGCTTTGTGTGCGCAGCAAAACACGAAATCCCAAATCATGGAAGGAAATCCCATAGATGCTCGACCAGAAATCGAATAAATCTCTCAATCAACTCAATTGATTCCGGCATTCAGGTCGTCCGGTCTCGAGCACTCGCAACTAAAGTCGTTTTGATTGCGAACTTTTCCAATTCAATCTGGGTCAACACTGGTCAAGCCCAGCCACTGTCTCACAATCGGATTCCACCGCCCACCCCCCGCCGCAGGAGGACAACACAAGAAAGGATACTAATTCCATTGATTTCTTACGCTAAATAAACTCCGTCTGCCATTAATTAAGTCTTGTCAAGTATTTTACTTATGCTTGCTATTTTCGTTCGTTTGGCTCAAAGGAAGTCGCCCCGACTTTCACATGCACACACGAACACACACGCCCACGCCGGGTATTTGAATGGGAAATACCCGCCGAATGGAGTGGGGCTTGGTGGCGGAGCACCCGTTTGTGTCTGCTCCGTCGATGGCACGTGAGCTTAATTAATTATTTTTTGCACGGTGTAGGGTTTATTTGCTTCTTTTATGCTTAAAACATTTTTCTTTCCTTTTCCTTGGCTTCGGTCGGTGGCTCATTTGTCTTCGGTGAGGTGTGCTGCCGCTTCACAAAGGCTGAGACGGAGTAGCACTTAGCCTTGAAAGCTTCTTTAAACTTTTTGGTTGCGTGGTTTTTTCGGGTTTAAAAGAATGAGTGCTGCCGCGTCGTCGGTAAGGTGTGGTCTTTTCAAGAGTTTTCAAGTTAAGGTGGGAATTTCGGGGCGAAAAAAAGTGGGAATATTCGCATCAGCGAATATTTGTTCTGTTCGTCGAGTGAGGTTGGTGATTTAAAGTTGTATGGCTGACAGAAATTTTGTTGCAACGAGCAAAGGCAGATGCGACCAGACTAGGTACATGCTACTACCACTGCTGCTTTTAGTGACCAACAGTAACCTCATGGCAGTGTCAAAAGAACTTGGCTCAGTCGTGGCACTAGCTTACACTACCCAGTTGCACTTCGAGGGTGTAATTGTCTTTATAATAACAACCAATATGGCTCTTCACAAAGACTAGTATGAACAATACCGACAAAATAGGAAGATACTTTTGTAGGGATTAAGGGAGCATCCTTCAATGCTCATGTCAGGGTTTCTGACTTGCAACGTCTTGTTTCATAGATGAAAATATAAATAAACATCTTGACACAATTTTTCTGACCCTCATGATGAGGCTTCTGCCACTTACCGCCACAACTGTTTTAGGCTCAGTTCAGTCGACAGACCTCGTGCTCATAAACTTGGAGACAAAAGGTTTTAACAAAACTTCGTCACGCCTTCGCGTCACGTAATTAGTATGAAACATAAAGTCAAAATGTTGAGTCTAAAAATTAGTAGGATCGATTGGGCCAAGTGGGAACGGTTTGTACATGTTCCTGGAGACTTTTCAGTGTAAGATTCGCGTTCGGATCCGCCTGTAACTCTGCTGAGAGAATTTTCTTAGCACCTGAGGCATGCATGCGACTGGGATCATGGTGAAATCTGCTTTCTGTGTGATCCGGTTATTTTTAAGACAGTGTTGGCCGTTTCATAAATCCTAAGTACTAGTCTTAGCTGGAGGTACCGTTCTTAAATGGGGTTTCTGTACCCGTGAATATGGCATTTCCCCAATCTGTTGCGCTAGTTCATGTTTGTTGCATGGTATTCCCATATTTACAAAAAACATTGAAACATTTCTCTTTCAGTTGCTACTGATATAGAAAGTACTCGGCCTGATAAAATTGCATGCAATGATGTTTCTTCTTTTTCTTTGATTGACGCAAACAGGACCAAAGATCGCACGCAGAACTTTTCTCTCAAAACAAACAAGAGCTTCCTCATTCAATTTCAATAACGTCCATGCCTTAGAGCAGGACTAGGAAGATCAGGGTTTTATACAAGGTCAATTTGGTGTTTCGAGATATGGCTCTGTTAGTCAATTGCCTCTTGAGCCCAAAGAAGCAAAGATTAACAAGAGTAATTCTACGCTTGATCTGGGTACTGGTGTTGTTGTCCCTATTTACTCCAGAGCCGAGGTAGACGAAGTCCTTGACTACCTCAAAGTTTCTGCTGCCTAATGGGCATCTAAATGACGCTCTCTATCCGAGAAGTCAATGTTGTACGTCCTTTCGTGATGACAGCATGTATTTTCTTTTGCCCTGGTTCATAGCTAAATCCGTTTTAGCCGCTTCCGCTTCCATGCCAGCAAATTGACGGCTCGCTGTGTTCGTCCAATCACGTCAATGTCGTCCGCGTAAGCAAGCAGTTGAACGGAATTTTGGAAGATCGTGCCTCGGGTGTTTACGTTTGAGTTTCGCACGATCTTCTCAAGTATGATGTTAAAGAAGTCACATGACAGCGTGTCGCCTTGCCTAAAACCTTTTTTTATTGAAGGTCTCGGTGAGTTCGTTACCGACCTTGATGGAGCAGCGAGAGTTCTCCATCGTCATCCTGCACAACCTGGCGCGATTCGATGAGTAATACATTGAATAGCGTGATTATACATGTTTTCTTTAAATAAACGTTCATAAATATAAAAAATATAATATAGAGAAAATAATAAATCGATCCAATACTTCAAACAAACGTCATTACATTTCCGCATCACACAATTTAGTCGATGATTTTAAGGCCTTTCAGCCTTTTTTTAATGACTCCTCTGATTGCATTCTGGCACCCACCTCAGTGTCGATAAAAAGCAACTCCTCTCATGAGCCTTTTTTGCATGTGTGTGATTCCAATCTCCACCACGAGGGGGGCAATATACGTTCCAGCAAAACATGCAAACCGCACATAAATCTCCACCGGATCCCATAATGGGCCAGACCACACAATACAGAACTTAGTAATGTGCCATTAAAATCCTGAGAGTCTTTCTTCTGCCGGGAGTCGAAACGGGAGTCGAAA
>CAKAIZ010000244.1:0-62762 GCA_916610145.1 Eristalis arbustorum | reverse complement strand
AAGATGAGCTATGAGCTATGGTGCCTTACTAATCACCACCAACTTTGTCCATCCCAGAGTCTCAGAGTCAATGGGTACATGCACGATAACATCTCCACGCGTGTGGGTTGGAAGATGAGCTATGGAAGATGAGCTATGGAAGATGAGCTATGAGCTATGGTGCCCTACTAATCACCGCCAACTTTTTCCATCCCAGAGTCTCAGAGTCAATGGGTACATGCACGATAACATCTCCACGCGTGTGGGTTGGAAGATGAGCTATGGAAACCTTCAAAATTGCCCTACTAATCACCGCCAACTTTTTCCATCCCAGAGTCTTAGAGTCAATGGGTACATGCACGATAACATCTCCACGCGTGTGGGTTGGAAGATGAGCTATGGAAACCTTCAAAATTGCCCTACTGACCACGGCCAACTTTTTCCATCCCAGAGTCTTAGAGTCAATAGGTACATGCACGATAACATCTCCACGCGTGTGGGTTGGAAGATGAGCTATGAGCTATGGTGCCCTACTAATCACCGCCAACTTTTTCCATCCCAGAGTCTAAGAGTCAGTGGCTACATGCACGATAACATCTCCACGCGTGTGGCTTGGAAGATGAGCTATGGAAGATGAGCTATGAGCTATGGTGCCCTACTAATCACCGCCAACTTTTTCCATCCCAGAGTCTTAGAGTCAATGGGTACATGCACGATAAACATCTCCACGCGTGTGGGTTGGAAGATGAGCTATGGAAACCTTCAAAATTGCCCTACTAATCACCGCCAACTTTTTCCATCCCAGAGTCTCAGAGTCAATGGGTACATGCACGATAAAAATCTCCACGCGTGTGGGTTGGAAGATGAGCTATGGAAGATGAGCTATGAGCTATGGTGCCCTACTAATCACCGCCAACTTTTTCCATCCCAGAGTCTTAGAGTCAATGGGTACATGCACGATAACATCTCCACGCGTGTGGGTTGGAAGATGAGCTATGGAAACCTTCAAAATTGCCCTACTAATCACCGCCAACTCTTTCCATCCCAGAGTCTCAGAGTCAATGGGTACATGCACGATAACATCTCCACGCGTGTGGGTTGGAAGATGAGCTATGGAAACCTTCAAAATTGCCCTACTAATCACCGCCAACTTTTTCCATCCCAGAGTCTCAGAGTCAATGGGTACATGCACGATAACATCTCCACGCGTGTGGGTTGGAAGATGAGCTATGGAAACCTTCAAAATTGCCCTACTAATCACCGCCAACTTTTTCCATCCCAGAGTCTCAGAGTCAATGGGTACATGCACGATAACATCTCCACGCGTGTGGGTTGGAAGATGAGCTATGGAAGATGAGCTATGAGCTATGGTGCCCTACTAATCACCGCCAACTTTTTCCATCCCAGAGTCTTAGAGCCAATGGGTACATGCACGATAACATCTCCACGCGTGTGGGTTGGAAGATGAGCTATGGAAACCTTCAAAATTGCCCTACTAATCACCGCCAACTTTTTCCATCCCAGAGTCTCAGAGTCAATGGGTACATGCACGATAACATCTCCACGCGTGTGGGTTGGAAGATGAGCTATGGAAGATGAGCTATGAGCTATGGTGCCCTACTAATCACCGCCAACTTTTTCCATCCCAGAGTCTTAGAGTCAGTGGGTACATGCACGATAACATCTCCACGCGTGTGGGTTGGAAGATGAGCTATGGAAGATGAGCTATGAGCTATGGTGCCCTACTAATCACCGCCAACTTTTTCCATCCCAGAGTCTTAGAGTCAATGGGTACATGCACGAAAACATCTCCACGCGTGTGGGTTGGAAAATGAGCTATGGAAGATGAGCTATGAGCTATGGTGCCCTACTACTCAACGCCAACTTTTTCCATCCCAGAGTCTCAGAGTCAATGGGTACATGCACGATAACATCTCCACGCGTGTGGGTTGGAAGATGAGCTATGGAAGATGAGCTATGAGCTATGGTGCCCTACTAATCACCGCCAACTTTTTCCATCCCAGAGTCTCAGAGTCAATGGGTACATGCACGATAACATCTCCACGCGTGTGGGTTGGAAGATGAGCTATGGAAGATGAGCTATGAGCTATGGTGCCCTACTAATCACCGCCAACTTTTTCCATCCCAGAGTCTTAGAGTCAGTGGGTACATGCACGATAACATCTCCACGCGTGTGGGTTGGAAGATGAGCTATGGAAGATGAGCTATGAGCTATGGTGCCCTTACTAATCACCGCCAACTTTTTCCATCCCAGAGTCTTAGAGTCAATGGGTACATGCACGAAAACATCTCCACGCGTGTGGGTTGGAAAATGAGCTATGGAAGATGAGCTATGAGCTATGGTGCCCTACTACTCACCGCCAACTTTTTCCATCCCAGAGTCTTAGAGTCAGTGGCTACATGCACGATAACATCTCCACGCGTGTGGGTTGGAAGATGAGCTATGGAAGATGAGCTATGAGCTATGGTGCCCTACTAATCACCGCCAACTTTTTCCATCCCAGAGTCTTAGAGTCAATGGGTACATGCACGATAACATCTCCACGCGTGTGGGTTGGAAGATGAGCTATGGAAGATGAGCTATGAGCTATGGTGCCCTACTACTCAACGCCAACTTTTTCCATCCCAGAGTCTCAGAGTCAATGGGTACATGGACGATAAAATCTCCACGCGTGTGGGTTGGAAGATGAGCTATGGAAACCTTAAAAATTGCCCTGCTGACCACCGCCAACTTTTTCCATCCCAGAGTCTTAGAGTCAATGGGTACATGCACGATAACATCTCCACGCGTGTGGGTTGGAAGATGAGCTATGGAAGATGAGCTATGAGCTATGGTGCCCTACTAATCACCGCCAACTTTTTCCATCCCAGAGTCTTAGAGTCAGTGGGTACATGCACGATAACATCTCCACGCGTGTGGGTTGGAAGATGAGCTATGGAAACCTTCAAAATTGCCCTGCTGACCACCGCCAACTTTTTCCATCCCAGAGTCTTAGAGTCAGTGGGTACATGCACGATAACATCTCCACGCGTGTGGGTTGGAAGATGAGCTATGAGCTATGGTGCCCTACTAATCACCGCCAACTTTTTCCATCCCAGAGTCTAAGAGTCAGTGGCTACATGCACGATAACATCTCCACGCGTGTGGCTTGGAAGATGAGCTATGGAAGATGAGCTATGAGCTATGGTGCCCATACTAATCACCGCCAACTTTTTCCATCCCAGAGTCTTAGAGTCAATGGGTACATGCACGATAACATCTCCACGCGTGTGGGTTGGAAGATGAGCTATGGAAACCTTCAAAATTGCCCTACTAATCACCGCCAACTTTTTCCATCCCAGAGTCTCAGAGTCAATGGGTACATGCACGATAAAATCTCCACGCGTGTGGGTTGGAAGATGAGCTATGGAAGATGAGCTATGAGCTATGGTGCCCTACTAATCACCGCCAACTTTTTCCATCCCAGAGTCTTAGAGTCAATGGGTACATGCACGATAACATCTCCACGCGTGTGGGTTGGAAGATGAGCTATGGAAACCTTCAAAATTGCCCTACTAATCACCGCCAACTCTTTCCATCCCAGAGTCTCAGAGTCAATGGGTACATGCACGATAACATCTCCACGCGTGTGGGTTGGAAGATGAGCTATGGAAACCTTCAAAATTGCCCTACTAATCACCGCCAACTTTTTCCATCCCAGAGTCTCAGAGTCAATGGGTACATGCACGATAACATCTCCACGCGTGTGGGTTGGAAGATGAGCTATGGAAACCTTCAAAATTGCCCTACTAATCACCGCCAACTTTTTCCATCCCAGAGTCTCAGAGTCAATGGGTACATGCACGATAACATCTCCACGCGTGTGGGTTGGAAGATGAGCTATGGAAGATGAGCTATGAGCTATGGTGCCCTACTAATCACCGCCAACTTTTTCCATCCCAGAGTCTTAGAGCCAATGGGTACATGCACGATAACATCTCCACGCGTGTGGGTTGGAAGATGAGCTATGGAAACCTTCAAAATTGCCCTACTAATCACCGCCAACTTTTTCCATCCCAGAGTCTCAGAGTCATGGGTACATGCACGATAACATCTCCACGCGTGTGGGTTGGAAGATGGGGCTATGGAAGATGAGCTATGAGCTATGGTGCCCTACTAATCACCGCCAACTTTTTCCATCCCAGAGTCTTAGAGTCAGTGGGTACATGCACGATAACATCTCCACGCGTGTGGGTTGGAAGATGAGCTATGGAGATGAGCTATGAGCTATGGTGCCCTACTAATCACCGCCAACTTTTTCCATCCCAGAGTCTTAGAGTCAATGGGTACATGCACGAAAACATCTCCACGCGTGTGGGTTGGAAAATGAGCTATGGAAGATGAGCTATGAGCTATGGTGCCCTACTACTCAACGCCAACTTTTTCCATCCCAGAGTCTCAGAGTCAATGGGTACATGCACGATAACATCTCCACGCGTGTGGGTGGAAGATGAGCTATGGAAGATGAGCTATGAGCTATGGTGCCCTACTAATCACCGCCAACTTTTTCCATCCCAGAGTCTCAGAGTCAATGGGTACATGCACGATAACATCTCCACGCGTGTGGGTTGGAAGATGAGCTATGGAAGATGAGCTATGAGCTAATGGTGCCCTACTAATCACCGCCAACTTTTTCCATCCCAGAGTCTTAGAGTCAGTGGGTACATGCACGATAACATCTCCACGCGTGTGGGTTGGAAGATGAGCTATGGAAGATGAGCTATGAGCTATGGTGCCCCTACTAATCACCGCCAACTTTTTCCATCCCAGAGTCTTAGAGTCAATGGGTACATGCACGAAAACATCTCCACGCGTGTGGGTTGGAAAATGAGCTATGGAAGATGAGCTATGAGCTATGGTGCCCTACTACTCACCGCCAACTTTTTCCATCCCAGAGTCTTAGAGTCAGTGGCTACATGCACGATAACATCTCCACGCGTGTGGGTTGGAAGATGAGCTATGGAAGATGAGCTATGAGCTATGGTGCCCTACTAATCACCGCCAACTTTTTCCATCCCAGAGTCTTAGAGTCAATGGGTACATGCACGATAACATCTCCACGCGTGTGGGTTGGAAGATGAGCTATGGAAGATGAGCTATGAGCTATGGTGCCCTACTACTCAACGCCAACTTTTTCCATCCCAGAGTCTCAGAGTCAATGGGTACATGGACGATAAAATCTCCACGCGTGTGGGTTGGAAGATGAGCTATGGAAACCTTAAAAATTGCCCTGCTGACCACCGCCAACTTTTTCCATCCCAGAGTCTTAGAGTCAATGGGTACATGCACGATAACATCTCCACGCGTGTGGGTTGGAAGATGAGCTATGGAAGATGAGCTATGAGCTATGGTGCCCTACTAATCACCGCCAACTTTTTCCATCCCAGAGTCTTAGAGTCAGTGGGTACATGCACGATAACATCTCCACGCGTGTGGGTTGGAAGATGAGCTATGGAAACCTTCAAAATTGCCCTGCTGACCACCGCCAACTTTTTCCATCCCAGAGTCTTAGAGTCAGTGGGTACATGCACGATAACATCTCCACCCGTGTGGGTTGGAAGATGAGCTATGGAAACCTTCAAAATTGCCCTACTAATCACCGCCAACTTTTTCCATCCCAGAGTCTTAGAGTCAGTGGGTACATGCACGATAACATCTCCACGCGTGTGGGTTGGAAGATGAGCTATGGAAGATGAGCTATGAGCTATGGTGCCCTACTAATCACCGCCAACTTTTTCCATCCCAGAGTCTTAGAGTCAATGGGTACATGCACGATAACATCTCCACGCGTGTGGGTTGGAAGATGAGCTATGAGCTATGGTGTCCTACTACTCAACGCCAACTTTTTCCATCCCAGAGTCTCAGAGTCAATGGGTACATGCACGATAACATCTCCGAGCATGTGGGTTGGAAGATGAGCTATGGAAGATGAGCTATGAGCTATGGTGCCCTACTAATCACCGCCAACTTTTTCCATCCTAGAGTCTTAGAGTCAGTGGGTACATGCACGATAACATCTCCACGCGTGTGGGTTGGAAGATGAGCTATGGAAGATGAGCTATGGAAGATGAGCTATGAGCTATGGTGCCCTACTAATCACCGCCAACTTTTTCCATCCCAGAGTCTCAGAGTCAATGGGTACATGCACGATAACATCTCCACGCGTGTGGGTTGGAAGATGATCTATGAGCTATGGTGCCCTACTAATCACCGCCAACTTTTTCCATCCCAGAGTCTTAGAGTCAGTGGCTACATGCACGATAACATCTCCACGCGTGTGGGTTGGAAGATGAGCTATGGAAGATGAGCTATGAGCTATGGTGCCCTACTAATCACCGCCAACTTTTTCCATCCCAGAGTCTCAGAGTCAATAGGTACATGCACGATAACATCTCCACGCGTGTGGGTTGGAAGATGAGCTATGGAAGATGAGCTATGAGCTATGGTGCCCTACTAATCACCGCCAACTTTTTCCATCCCAGAGTCTTAGAGTCAGTGGGTACATGCACGATAACATCTCCACGCGTGTGGGTTGGAAGATGAGCTATGGAAACCTTCAAAATTGCCCTACTAATCACCGCCAACTTTTTCCATCCCAGAGTCTTAGAGTCAGTGGGTACATGCACGATAACATCTCCACGCGTGTGGGTTGGAAGATGAGCTATGGAAACCTTCAAAATTGCCCTACTGACCACGGCCAACTTTTTCCATCCCAGAGTCTTAGAGTCAATAGGTACATGCACGATAACATCTCCACGCGTGTGGGTTGGAAGATGAGCTATGAGCTATGGTGCCCTACTAATCACCGCCAACTTTTTCCATCCCAGAGTCTTAGAGTCAGTGGCTACATGCACGATAACATCTCCACGCGTGTGGGTTGGAAGATGAGCTATGGAAGATGAGCTATGAGCTATGGTGCCCTACTAATCACCGCCAACTTTTCCATCCCAGAGTCTTAGAGTCAATGGGTACATGCACGATAACATCTCCACGCGTGTGGGTTGGAAGATGAGCTATGGAAGATGAGCTATGAGCTATGGTGCCCTACTAATCACCGCCAACTTTTTCCATCCCAGAGTCTCAGGGTCAATGGGTACATGCACGATAACATCTCCACGCGTGTGGGTTGGAAGATGAGCTATGAGCTATGGTGCCCTACTAATCACCGCCAACTTTTTCCATCCCAGAGTCTAAGAGTCAGTGGCTACATGCACGATAACATCTCCACGCGTGTGGGTTGGAAGATGAGCTATGGAAGATGAGCTATGAGCTATGGTGCCCTACTAATCACCGCCAACTTTTTCCATCCCAGAGTCTTAGAGTCAATAGGTACATGCACGATAACATCTCCACGCGTGTGGGTTGGAAAATGAGCTATGGAAGATGAGCTTTGAGCTATGGTGCCCTACTAATCACCGCCAACTTTTGCCATCCCAGAGTCTCAGAGTCAATAGGTGCATGCACGAAAACATCTCCACGCGTGTGGGTTGGAAAATGAGCTATGGAAGATGAGCTATGAGCTATGGTGCCCTACTAATCACCGCCAACTTTTGCCATCCCAGAGTCTCAGAGTCAATGGGTACATGCACGATAACATCACCACCCGTGTGGGTTGGAAGATGAGCTATGGAAACCTTAAAAATTGCCCTGCTGACCACCGCCAACTTTTTCCATCCCAGAGTCTTAGAGTCAATAGGTACACGCACGATAACATCTCCACGCGTGTGGGTTGGAAGATGAGCTATGGAAGATGAGCTATGAGCTATGGTGCCCTACTAATCACCGCCAACTTTTTCCATCCCAGAGTCTTAGAGTCAATGGGTACATGCACGATAACATCTCCACGCGTGTGGGTTGGAAGATGAGCTATGGAAACCTTCAAAATTGCCCTACTAATCACCGCCAACTTTTTCCATCCCAGAGTCTCAGAGTCAGTGGCTACATGCACGATAACATCTCCACGCGTGTGGGTTGGAAGATGAGCTATGGAAGATGAGCTATGAGCTATGGTGCCCTACTAATCACCGCCAACTTTTCCCATCCCAGAGTCTTAGAGTCAGTGGGTACATGCACGATAACATCACCGCCCGTGTGGATTGGAAGATGAGCTATGGAAGCGTTCAAAATTGCCCTACTGACCACCGCCAACTTTTTCCATCCCGGAGTCTTAGAGTCAATGGGTACATGCACGATAACATCTCCACGCGTGTGGGTTGGAAGATGAGCTATGAGCTGTGGTGCCCTACTAATCACCGCCAACTTTTTCCATCCCAGAGTCTCAGAGTCAATGGGTACATGCACGATAACATCTCCACGCGTGTGGGTTGGAAGATGAGCTATGGAAGATGAGCTATGAGCTATGGTGCCCTACTACTCAACGCCAACTTTTTCCATCCCAGAGTCTTAGAGTCAATGGGTACATGCACGATAACATCTCCACGCGTGTGGGTTGGAAGATGAGCTATGGAAACCTTCAAAATTGCCCTACTAATCACCGCCAACTTTTTCCATCCCAGAGTCTCAGAGTCAGTGGCTACATGCACGATAACATCTCCACGCGTGTGGGTTGGAAGATGAGCTATGGAAGATGAGCTATGAGCTATGGTGCCCTACTAATCACCGCCAACTTTTTCCATCCCAGAGTCTTAGAGTCAGTGGGTACATACACGATAACATCTCCACGCGTGTGGGTTGGAAGATGAGCTATGAGCTATGGTGCCCTACTAATCACCGCCAACTTTTTCCATCCCAGAGTCTCAGAGTCAATGGGTACATGCACGATAACATCTCCACGCGTGTGGGTTGGAAGATGAGCTATGAGCTATGGTGCCCTACTAATCACCGCCAACTTTTTCCATCCCAGAGTCTTAGAGTCAATGGGTACATGCACGATAACATCTCCACGCGTGTGGGTTGGAAGATGAGCTATGGAAACCTTCAAAATTGCCCTACTGACCACGGCCAACTTTTTCCATCCCAGAGTCTCAGAGTCAATGGGTACATGCACGATAACATCACCACCCGTGTGGGTTGGAAGATGAGCTATGGAAGATGAGCTATGAGCTATGGTGCCCTACTAATCACCGCCAACTTTTTCCATCCCAGAGTCTTAGAGTCAATGGGTACATGCACGATAACATCTCCACGCGTGTGGGTTGGAAGATGAGCTATGGAAGATGAGCTATGAGCTATGGTACCCTACTAATCACCGCCAACTTTTCCCATCCCAGAGTCTTAGAGTCAATGGGTACATGCACGATAACATCTCCACGCGTGTGGGTTGGAAGATGAGCTATGAGCTATGGTGCCCTACTAATCACCGCCAACTTTTTCCATCCCAGAGTCTTAGAGTCAGTGGGTACATGCACGATAACATCTCCACGCGTGTGGGTTGGAAGATGAGCTATGGAAACCTTCAAAATTGCCCTACTGACCACGGCCAACTTTTTCCATCCCAGAGTCTCAGAGTCAATGGGTACATGCACGATAACATCACCACCCGTGTGGGTTGGAAGATGAGCTATGGAAGATGAGCTATGAGCTATGGTGCCCTACTAATCACCGCCAACTTTTTCCATCCCAGAGTCTTAGAGTCAATGGGTACATGCACGATAACATCTCCACGCGTGTGGGTTGGAAGATGAGCTATGGAAGATGAGCTATGAGCTATGGTACCCTACTAATCACCGCCAACTTTTCCCATCCCAGAGTCTTAGAGTCAATGGGTACATGCACGATAACATCTCCACGCGTGTGGGTTGGAAGATGAGCTATGAGCTATGGTGCCCTACTAATCACCGCCAACTTTTTCCATCCCAGAGTCTTAGAGTCAGTGGGTACATGCACGATAACATCTCCACGCGTGTGGGTTGGAAGATGAGCTATGGAAACCTTCAAAATTGCCCTACTAATCACCGCCAACTTTTTCCATCCCAGAGTCTCAGAGTCAGTGGCTACATGCACGATAACATCTCCACGCGTGTGGGTTGGAAGATGAGCTATGAGCTATGGTGCCCTACTAATCACCGCCAACTTTTTCCATCCCAGAGTCTTAGAGTCAGTGGGTACATGCACGATAACATCTCCACGCGTGTGGGTTGGAAGATGAGCTATGGAAACCTTCAAAATTGCCCTACTGACCACGGCCAACTTTTTCCATCCCAGAGTCTCAGAGTCAATGGGTACATGCACGATAACATCACCACCCGTGTGGGTTGGAAGATGAGCTATGGAAGATGAGCTATGGAAGATGAGCTATGGAAGATGAGCTATGAGCTATGGTGCCCTACTAATCACCGCCAACTTTTTCC
Source organism: Eristalis arbustorum (assembly GCA_916610145.1). Classification (NCBI taxonomy): domain Eukaryota; kingdom Metazoa; phylum Arthropoda; class Insecta; order Diptera; family Syrphidae; genus Eristalis; species Eristalis arbustorum. Next base: position 52,412 of record CAKAIZ010000244.1, on the reverse strand, counting down.
ATCCCAGAGTCTTAGAGTCAATGGGTACATGCACGATAACATCTCCACGCGTGTGGGTTGGAAGATGAGCTATGAGCTATGGTACCCTACTAATCACCGCCAACTTTTTCCATCCCAGAGTCTTAGAGTCAATGGGTACATGCACGATAACATCTCCACGCGTGTGGGTTGGAAGATGAGCTATGGAAACCTTCAAAATTGCCCTACTGACCACCGCCAACTTTTTCCATCCCAGAGTCTCAGAGTCAATGGGTACATGCACGATAACATCTCCACGCGTGTGGGTTGGAAGATGAGCTATGGAAGATGAGCTATGAGCTATGGTGCCCTACTAATCACCGCCAACTTTTTCCATCCCAGAGTCTTAGAGTCAATAGGTACATGCACGATAACATCTCCACGCGTGTGGGTTGGAAGATGAGCTATGGAAGATGAGCTATGAGCTATGGTGCCCTACTAATCACCGCCAACTTTTTCCATCCCAGAGTCTTAGAGTCAATGGGTACATGCACGATAACATCTCCACGCGTGTGGGTTGGAAGATGAGCTATGGAAGATGAGCTATGAGCTATGGTACCCTACTAATCACCGCCAACTTTTTCCATCCCAGAGTCTTAGAGTCAATGGGTACATGCACGATAACATCTCCACGCGTGTGGGTTGGAAGATGAGCTATGGAAACCTTCAAAATTGCCCTACTGACCACCGCCAAACTTTTTCCATCCCAGAGTCTCAGAGTCAATGGGTACATGCACGATAACATCTCCACGCGTGTGGGTTGGAAGATGAGCTATGGAAGATGAGCTATGAGCTATGGTGCCCTACTACTCAACGCCAACTTTTTCCATCCCAGAGTCTCAGAGTCAATGGGTACATGCACGATAACATCTCCACGCGTGTGGGTTGGAAGATGAGCTATGGAAGATGAGCTATGAGCTATGGTGCCCTACTACTCAACGCCAACTTTTTCCATCCCAGAGTCTCAGAGTCAATGGGTACATGCACGATAACATCTCCACGCGTGTGGGTTGGAAGATGAGCTATGGAAACCTTAAAAATTGCCCTGCTGACCACCGCCAACTATTTCCATCCGAGAGTCTTAGAGTCAATGCACGATAACATCTCCACGCGTGTGGGTTGGAAGATGAGCTATGGAAGATGAGCTATGAGCTATGGTGCCCTACTAATCACCGCCAACTTTTTCCATCCCAGAGTCTTAGAGTCAATGGGTACATGCACGATAACATCTCCACGCGTGTGGGTTGGAAGATGAGCTATGGAAGATGAGCTATGAGCTATGGTGCCCTACTACTCAACGCCAACTTTTTCCATCCCAGAGTCTTAGAGTCAATAGGTACATGCACGATAACATCTCCACGCGTGTGGGTTGGAAGATGAGCTATGGAAGATGAGCTATGAGCTATGGTGCCCTACTAATCACCGCCAACTTTTTCCATCCCAGAGTCTTAGAGTCAATGGGTACATGCACGATAACATCTCCACGCGTGTGGGTTGGAAGATGAGCTATGGAAACCTTCAAAATTGCCCTACTAATCACCGCCAACTTTTTCCATCCCAGAGTCTCAGAGTCAATGGGTACATGCACGATAACATCTCCACGCGTGTGGGTTGGAAGATGAGCTATGGAAGATGAGCTATGAGCTATGGTGCCCTACTACTCAACGCCAACTTTTTCCATCCCAGAGTCTCAGAGTCAATGGGTACATGCACGATAACATCTCCACGCGTGTGGGTTGGAAGATGAGCTATGGAAGATGAGCTATGAGCTATGGTGCCCTACTAATCACCGCCAACTTTTTCCATCCCAGAGTCTTAGAGTCAGTGGGTACATGCACGATAACATCTCCACGCGTGTGGGTTGGAAGATGAGCTATGGAAGATGAGCTATGAGCTATGGTGCCCTACTAATCACCGCCAACTTTTTCCATCCCAGAGTCTTAGAGTCAATGGGTACATGCACGATAACATCTCCACGCGTGTGGGTTGGAAGATGAGCTATGGAAACCTTCAAAATTGCCCTACTGACCACGGCCAACTTTTTCCATCCCAGAGTCTCAGAGTCAATGGGTACATGCACGATAACATCACAGCCCGTGTGGATTGGAAGATGAGCTATGGAAGCGTTCAAAATTGCCCTACTAATCACCGCCAACTTTTTCCATCCCAGAGTCTTAGAGTCAATAGGTACATGCACGATAACATCTCCACGCGTGTGGGTTGGAAAATGAGCTATGGAAGATGAGCTTTGAGCTATGGTGCCCTACTAATCACCGCCAACTTTTGCCATCCCAGAGTCTCAGAGTCAATAGGTGCATGCACGAAAACATCTCCACGCGTGTGGGTTGGAAAATGAGCTATGGAAGATGAGCTATGAGCTATGGTGCCCTACTAATCACCGCCAACTTTTGCCATCCCAGAGTCTCAGAGTCAATGGGTACATGCACGATAACATCACCACCCGTGTGGGTTGGAAGATGAGCTATGGAAACCTTAAAAATTGCCCTGCTGACCACCGCCAACTTTTTCCATCCCAGAGTCTTAGAGTCAATAGGTACACGCACGATAACATCTCCACGCGTGTGGGTTGGAAGATGAGCTATGGAAGATGAGCTATGAGCTATGGTGCCCTACTAATCACCGCCAACTTTTTCCATCCCAGAGTCTTAGAGTCAATGGGTACATGCACGATAACATCTCCACGCGTGTGGGTTGGAAGATGAGCTATGGAAACCTTCAAAATTGCCCTACTAATCACCGCCAACTTTTTCCATCCCAGAGTCTCAGAGTCAGTGGCTACATGCACGATAACATCTCCACGCGTGTGGGTTGGAAGATGAGCTATGGAAGATGAGCTATGAGCTATGGTGCCCTACTAATCACCGCCAACTTTTCCCATCCCAGAGTCTTAGAGTCAGTGGGTACATGCACGATAACATCACCGCCCGTGTGGATTGGAAGATGAGCTATGGAAGCGTTCAAAATTGCCCTACTGACCACCGCCAACTTTTTCCATCCCGGAGTCTTAGAGTCAATGGGTACATGCACGATAACATCTCCACGCGTGTGGGTTGGAAGATGAGCTATGAGCTGTGGTGCCCTACTAATCACCGCCAACTTTTTCCATCCCAGAGTCTCAGAGTCAATGGGTACATGCACGATAACATCTCCACGCGTGTGGGTTGGAAGATGAGCTATGGAAGATGAGCTATGAGCTATGGTGCCCTACTACTCAACGCCAACTTTTTCCATCCCAGAGTCTTAGAGTCAATGGGTACATGCACGATAACATCTCCACGCGTGTGGGTTGGAAGATGAGCTATGGAAACCTTCAAAATTGCCCTACTAATCACCGCCAACTTTTTCCATCCCAGAGTCTCAGAGTCAGTGGCTACATGCACGATAACATCTCCACGCGTGTGGGTTGGAAGATGAGCTATGGAAGATGAGCTATGAGCTATGGTGCCCTACTAATCACCGCCAACTTTTTCCATCCCAGAGTCTTAGAGTCAGTGGGTACATACACGATAACATCTCCACGCGTGTGGGTTGGAAGATGAGCTATGAGCTATGGTGCCCTACTAATCACCGCCAACTTTTTCCATCCCAGAGTCTCAGAGTCAATGGGTACATGCACGATAACATCTCCACGCGTGTGGGTTGGAAGATGAGCTATGAGCTATGGTGCCCTACTAATCACCGCCAACTTTTTCCATCCCAGAGTCTTAGAGTCAATGGGTACATGCACGATAACATCTCCACGCGTGTGGGTTGGAAGATGAGCTATGGAAACCTTCAAAATTGCCCTACTGACCACGGCCAACTTTTTCCATCCCAGAGTCTCAGAGTCAATGGGTACATGCACGATAACATCACCACCCGTGTGGGTTGGAAGATGAGCTATGGAAGATGAGCTATGAGCTATGGTGCCCTACTAATCACCGCCAACTTTTTCCATCCCAGAGTCTTAGAGTCAATGGGTACATGCACGATAACATCTCCACGCGTGTGGGTTGGAAGATGAGCTATGGAAGATGAGCTATGAGCTATGGTACCCTACTAATCACCGCCAACTTTTCCCATCCCAGAGTCTTAGAGTCAATGGGTACATGCACGATAACATCTCCACGCGTGTGGGTTGGAAGATGAGCTATGAGCTATGGTGCCCTACTAATCACCGCCAACTTTTTCCATCCCAGAGTCTTAGAGTCAGTGGGTACATGCACGATAACATCTCCACGCGTGTGGGTTGGAAGATGAGCTATGGAAACCTTCAAAATTGCCCTACTGACCACGGCCAACTTTTTCCATCCCAGAGTCTCAGAGTCAATGGGTACATGCACGATAACATCACCACCCGTGTGGGTTGGAAGATGAGCTATGGAAGATGAGCTATGAGCTATGGTGCCCTACTAATCACCGCCAACTTTTTCCATCCCAGAGTCTTAGAGTCAATGGGTACATGCACGATAACATCTCCACGCGTGTGGGTTGGAAGATGAGCTATGGAAGATGAGCTATGAGCTATGGTACCCTACTAATCACCGCCAACTTTTCCCATCCCAGAGTCTTAGAGTCAATGGGTACATGCACGATAACATCTCCACGCGTGTGGGTTGGAAGATGAGCTATGAGCTATGGTGCCCTACTAATCACCGCCAACTTTTTCCATCCCAGAGTCTTAGAGTCAGTGGGTACATGCACGATAACATCTCCACGCGTGTGGGTTGGAAGATGAGCTATGGAAACCTTCAAAATTGCCCTACTAATCACCGCCAACTTTTTCCATCCCAGAGTCTCAGAGTCAGTGGCTACATGCACGATAACATCTCCACGCGTGTGGGTTGGAAGATGAGCTATGAGCTATGGTGCCCTACTAATCACCGCCAACTTTTTCCATCCCAGAGTCTTAGAGTCAGTGGGTACATGCACGATAACATCTCCACGCGTGTGGGTTGGAAGATGAGCTATGGAAACCTTCAAAATTGCCCTACTGACCACGGCCAACTTTTTCCATCCCAGAGTCTCAGAGTCAATGGGTACATGCACGATAACATCACCACCCGTGTGGGTTGGAAGATGAGCTATGGAAGATGAGCTATGGAAGATGAGCTATGGAAGATGAGCTATGAGCTATGGTGCCCTACTAATCACCGCCAACTTTTTCCATCCCAGAGTCTTAGAGTCAATGGGTACATGCACGATAACATCTCCACGCGTGTGGGTTGGAAGATGAGCTATGAGCTATGGTACCCTACTAATCACCGCCAACTTTTTCCATCCCAGAGTCTTAGAGTCAATGGGTACATGCACGATAACATCTCCACGCGTGTGGGTTGGAAGATGAGCTATGGAAACCTTCAAAATTGCCCTACTGACCACCGCCAACTTTTTCCATCCCAGAGTCTCAGAGTCAATGGGTACATGCACGATAACATCTCCACGCGTGTGGGTTGGAAGATGAGCTATGGAAGATGAGCTATGAGCTATGGTGCCCTACTAATCACCGCCAACTTTTTCCATCCCAGAGTCTTAGAGTCAATAGGTACATGCACGATAACATCTCCACGCGTGTGGGTTGGAAGATGAGCTATGGAAGATGAGCTATGAGCTATGGTGCCCTACTAATCACCGCCAACTTTTTCCATCCCAGAGTCTTAGAGTCAATGGGTACATGCACGATAACATCTCCACGCGTGTGGGTTGGAAGATGAGCTATGGAAGATGAGCTATGAGCTATGGTACCCTACTAATCACCGCCAACTTTTTCCATCCCAGAGTCTTAGAGTCAATGGGTACATGCACGATAACATCTCCACGCGTGTGGGTTGGAAGATGAGCTATGGAAACCTTCAAAATTGCCCTACTGACCACCGCCAAACTTTTTCCATCCCAGAGTCTCAGAGTCAATGGGTACATGCACGATAACATCTCCACGCGTGTGGGTTGGAAGATGAGCTATGGAAGATGAGCTATGAGCTATGGTGCCCTACTACTCAACGCCAACTTTTTCCATCCCAGAGTCTCAGAGTCAATGGGTACATGCACGATAACATCTCCACGCGTGTGGGTTGGAAGATGAGCTATGGAAGATGAGCTATGAGCTATGGTGCCCTACTACTCAACGCCAACTTTTTCCATCCCAGAGTCTCAGAGTCAATGGGTACATGCACGATAACATCTCCACGCGTGTGGGTTGGAAGATGAGCTATGGAAACCTTAAAAATTGCCCTGCTGACCACCGCCAACTATTTCCATCCGAGAGTCTTAGAGTCAATGCACGATAACATCTCCACGCGTGTGGGTTGGAAGATGAGCTATGGAAGATGAGCTATGAGCTATGGTGCCCTACTAATCACCGCCAACTTTTTCCATCCCAGAGTCTTAGAGTCAATGGGTACATGCACGATAACATCTCCACGCGTGTGGGTTGGAAGATGAGCTATGGAAGATGAGCTATGAGCTATGGTGCCCTACTACTCAACGCCAACTTTTTCCATCCCAGAGTCTTAGAGTCAATAGGTACATGCACGATAACATCTCCACGCGTGTGGGTTGGAAGATGAGCTATGGAAGATGAGCTATGAGCTATGGTGCCCTACTAATCACCGCCAACTTTTTCCATCCCAGAGTCTTAGAGTCAATGGGTACATGCACGATAACATCTCCACGCGTGTGGGTTGGAAGATGAGCTATGGAAACCTTCAAAATTGCCCTACTAATCACCGCCAACTTTTTCCATCCCAGAGTCTCAGAGTCAATGGGTACATGCACGATAACATCTCCACGCGTGTGGGTTGGAAGATGAGCTATGGAAGATGAGCTATGAGCTATGGTGCCCTACTACTCAACGCCAACTTTTTCCATCCCAGAGTCTCAGAGTCAATGGGTACATGCACGATAACATCTCCACGCGTGTGGGTTGGAAGATGAGCTATGGAAGATGAGCTATGAGCTATGGTGCCCTACTAATCACCGCCAACTTTTTCCATCCCAGAGTCTTAGAGTCAATGGGTACATGCACGATAACATCTCCACGCGTGTGGGTTGGAAGATGAGCTATGGAAGATGAGCTATGAGCTATGGTGCCCTACTACTCAACGCCAACTTTTTCCATCCCAGAGTCTTAGAGTCAATAGGTACATGCACGATAACATCTCCACGCGTATGGGTTGGAAGATGAGCTATGGAAGATGAGCTATGAGCTATGGTGCCCTACTAATCACCGCCAACTTTTTCCATCCCAGAGTCTCAGAGTCAATGGGTACATGCACGATAACATCATCACCCGTGTGGGTTGGAAGATGAGCTATGGAAACCTTAAAAATTGCCCTACTGACCACGGCCAACTTTTTCCATCCCAGAGTCTCAGAGTCAATGGGTACATGCACGATAACATCACCACCCGTGTGGGTTGGAAGATGAGCTATGGAAGATGAGCTATGAGCTATGGTGCCCTACTAATCACCGCCAACTTTTTCCATCCCAGAGTCTTAGAGTCAATGGGTACATGCACGGTAACATCTCCACGCGTGTGGGTTGGAAGATGAGCTATGGAAACCTTCAAAATTGCCCTACTAATCACCGCCAACTTTTTCCATCCCAGAGTCTCAGAGTCAGTGGCTACATGCACGATAACATCTCCACGCGTGTGGGTTGGAAGATGAGCTATGGAAGATGAGCTATGAGCTATGGTGCCCTACTAATCACCGCCAACTTTTTCCATCCCAGAGTCTTAGAGTCAGTGTCATCTCCACGCGTGTGGGTTGGAAGATGAGCTATAGAAACCTTCAAAATTGCCCTACTAATCACCGCCAACTTTTTCCATCCCAGAGTCTCAGAGTCAATGGGTACATGCACGATAACATCACCGCCCGTGTGGATTGGAAGATGAGCTATGAGCTATGGTGCCCTACTAATCACCGCCAACTTTTTCCATCCCAGAGTCTCAGAGTCAATGGGTACATGCACGATAACATCTCCACGCGTGTGGGTTGGAAGATGAGCTATGGAAACCTTAAAAATTGCCCTGCTGACCACCGCCAACTTTTTCCATCCCAGAGTCTTAGAGTCAATGGGTACATGCACGATAACATCTCCACGCGTGGGGGTTGGAAGATGAGCTATGAGCTATGGTGCCCTACTAATCACCGCCAACTTTTTCCATCCCAGAGTCTCAGAGTCAATGGGTACATGCACGATAACATCTCCACGCGTGTGGGTTGGAAGATGAGCTATGGAAGATGAGCTATGAGCTATGGTGCCCTACTACTCAACGCCAACTTTTTCCATCCCAGAGTCTTAGAGTCAATAGGTACATGCACGATAACATCTCCACGCGTGTGGGTTGGAAGATGAGCTATGGAAGATGAGCTATGAGCTATGGTGCCCTACTAATCACCGCCAACTTTTTCCATCCCAGAGTCTCAGAGTCAATGGGTACATGCACGATAACATCATCACCCGTGTGGGTTGGAAGATGAGCTATGGAAACCTTAAAAATTGCCCTACTGACCACGGCCAACTTTTTCCATCCCAGAGTCTCAGAGTCAATGGGTACATGCACGATAACATCACCACCCGTGTGGGTTGGAAGATGAGCTATGGAAGATGAGCTATGAGCTATGGTGCCCTACTAATCACCGCCAACATTTTCCATCCCAGAGTCTAAGAGTCAATGGGTACATGCACGATAACATCTCCACGCGTGTGGGTTGGAAGATGAGCTATGGAAACCTTCAAAATTGCCCTACTAATCACCGCCAACTTTTTCCATCCCAGAGTCTCAGAGTCAGTGGCTACATGCACGATAACATCTCCACGCGTGTGGGTTGGAAGATGAGCTATGGAAGATGAGCTATGAGCTATGGTGCCCTACTAATCACCGCCAACTTTTTCCATCCCAGAGTCTTAGAGTCAGTGGGTACATGCACGATAACATCTCCACGCGTGTGGGTTGGAAAATGAGCTATGGAAGATGAGCTATGAGCTATGGTGCCCTACTAATCACCGCCAACTTTTTCCATCCCAGAGTCTCAGAGTCAATGGGTACATGCACGATAACATCTCCACGCGTGTGGGTTGGAAGATGAGCTATGGAAGATGAGCTATGAGCTATGGTGCCCTACTAATCACCGGCAACTTTTTCCATCCCAGAGTCTTAGAGTCAATAGGTACATGCACGATAACATCTCCACGCGTGTGGGTTGGAAAATGAGCTATGGAAACCTTCAAAATTGCCCTACTAATCACCGCCAACTTTTTCCATCCCAGAGTCTCAGAGTCAATGGGTACATGCACGATAACATCACCGCCCGTGTGGATTGGAAGATGAGCTATGGAAGCGTTCAAAATTGCCCTACTGACCACCGCCAACTTTTTCCATCCCAGAGTCTCAGAGTCAATGGGTACATGCACGATAACATCTCCACGCGTGTGGGTTGGAAGATGAGCTATGGAACATGAGCTATGAGCTATGGTGCCCTACTAATCACCGCCAACTTTTTCCATCCCAGAGTCTCAGAGTCAATGGGTACATGCACGATAACATCTCCACGCGTGTGGGTTGGAAGATGAGCTATGGAAGATGAGCTATGGAAGATGAGCTATGAGCTATGGTGCCCTACTAATCACCGCCAACTTTTTCCATCCCAGAGTCTTAGAGTCAATGGGTACATGCACGATAACATCTCCACGCGTGTGGGTTGGAAGATGAGCTATGGAAACCTTCAAAATTGCCCTACTGACCACGGCCAACTTTTTCCATCCCAGAGTCTTAGAGTCAATAGGTACATGCACGATAACATCTCCACGCGTGTGGATTGGAAGATGAGCTATGGAAGATGAGCTATGAGCTATGGTACCCTACTAATCACCGCCAACTTTTTCCATCCCAGAGTCTCAGAGTCAATGGGTACATGCACGATAACATCTCCACGCGTGTGGGTTGGAAGATGAGCTATGGAAGATGAGCTATGAGCTATGGTGCCCTACTACTCAACGCCAACTTTTTCCATCCCAGAGTCTTAGAGTCAATAGGTACATGCACGATAACATCTCCACGCGTGTGGGTTGGAAGATGAGCTATGGAAGATGAGCTATGAGCTATGGTGCCCTACTAATCACCGCCAACTTTTTCCATCCCAGAGTCTCAGAGTCAATGGGTACATGCACGATAACAGCCCCACGCGTGTGGGTTGGAAAATGAGCTATGGAAACCTTAAAAATTGCCCTACTGACCACGGCCAACTTTTTCCATCCCAGAGTCTCAGAGTCAATGGGTACATGCACGATAACATCTCCACGCGTGTGGGTTGGAAGATGAGCTATGGAAGATGAGCTATGAGCTATGGTGCCCTACTAATCACCGCCAACTTTTTCCATCCCAGAGTCTTAGAGTCAGTGGGTACATGCACGATAACATCTCCACGCGTGTGGGTTGTAAGATGAGCTATGGAAGATGAGCTATGAGCTATGGTGCCCTACTAATCACCGCCAACTTTTTCCATCCCAGAGTCTTAGAGTCAATGGGTACATGCACGATAACATCTCCACGCGTGTGGGTTGGAAGATGAGCTATGGAAGATGAGCTATGAGCTATGGTGCCCTACTAATCACCGCCAACTTTTTCCATCCCAGAGTCTCAGAGTCAATGGGTAAATGCACGATAACATCACCGCCCGTGTGGATTGGAAGATGAGCTATGGAAACCTTCAAAATTGCCCTACTAATCACCGCCAACTTTTTCCATCCCAGAGTCTCAGAGTCAATGGGTACATGCACGATAACATCACCGCCCGTGTGGATTGGAAGATGAGCTATGGAAGCGTTCAAAATTGCCCTACTGACCACCGCCAACTTTTTCCATCCCAGAGTCTCAGTAGGGCAATTTTGAAGGTTTCCATAGCTCATCTTCCAACCCACACGCGTGGAGATGTTATCGTGCATGTACCCATTGACTCTAAGACTCTGGGATGGAAAAAGTTGGCGGTGATTAGTAGGGCACCATAGCTCATAGCTCATCTTCCATAGCTCATCTTCCAACCCACACGCGTGGAGATGTTATCGTGCATGTACCCATTGACTCTAAGACTCTGGGATGGAAAAAGTTGGCGGTGATTAGTAGGGCACCATAGCTCATAGCTCATCTTCCATAACTCATCTTCCAACCCACACGCGTGGAGATGTTATCGTGCATGTACCTATTGACTCTAAGACTCTGGGATGGAAAAAGTTGGCGGTGATTAGTAGGGCACCATAGCTCATAGCTCATCTTCCATAGCTCATCTTCCAACCCACACGCGTGGAGATGTTATCGTGCATGTACCCATTGACTCTGAGACTCTGGGATGGAAAAAGTTGGCGGTGGTCAGTAGGGCAATTTTGAACGCTTCCATAGCTCATCTTCCAATCCACACGGGCGGTGATGTTATCGTGCATGTACCCATTGACTCTGAGACTCTGGGATGGCAAAAGTTGGCGGTGATTAGTAGGGCACCATAGCTCAAAGCTCATCTTCCATAGCTCATCTTCCAATCCACACGGGCGGTGATGTTATCGTGCATGTAGCCACTGACTCTGAGACTCTGGGATGGAAGAAGTTGGCCGTGGTCAGTAGGGCAATTTTTAAGGTTTTCCATCCCAGAGTCTCAGAGTCAATGGGTACATGCACGATAACATCTCCACGCGTGTGGGTTGGAAGATGAGCTATGGAAGATGAGCTATGAGCTATGGTGCCCTACTAATCACCGCCAACTTTTTCCATCCCAGAGTCTTAGAGTCAATAGGTACATGCACGATAACATCTCCACGCGTGTGGGTTGGAAGATGAGCTATGGAAGATGAGCTATGAGCTATGGTGCCCTACTACTCAACGCCAACTTTTTCCATCCCAGAGTCTCAGAGTCAATGGGTAAATGCACGATAACATCACCGCCCGTGTGGATTGGAAGATGAGCTATGGAAACCTTCAAAATTGCCCTACTAATCACCGCCAACTTTTTCCATCCCAGAGTCTCAGAGTCAATGGGTACATGCACGATAACATCTCCACGCGTGTGGGTAGGAAGATGAGCTATGGAAGATGAGCTATGAGCTATGGTGCCCTACTACTGTAGTCAATGGGTACATGCACGATAACATCTCCACGCGTGTGGGTTGGAAGATGAGCTATGGAAGATGAGCTATGAGCTATGGTGCCCTACTAATCACCGCCAACTTTTTCCATCCCAGAGTCTTAGAGTCAATGGGTACATGCACGATAACATCTCCACGCGTGTGGGTTGGAAGATGAGCTATGGAAACCTTCAAAATTGCCCTACTGACCACGGCCAACTTTTTCCATCCCAGAGTCTCAGAGTCAATGGGTACATGCACGATAACATCTCCACGCGTGTGGGTTGGAAGATGAGCTATGGAAACCTTCAAAATTGCCCTACTAATCACCGCCAACTTTTTCCATCCCAGAGTCTCAGAGTCAATGGGTACATGCACGATAACATCACCGCCCGTGTGGATTGGAAGATGAGCTATGGAAGATGAGCTATTAGCTATGGTACCCTACTAATCACCGCCAACTTTTTCCATCCCAGAGTCTCAGGGTCAATGGGTACATGCACGATAACATCTCCACGCGTGTGGGTTGGAAGATGAGCTATGGAAGATGAGCTATGAGCTATGGTGCCCTACTACTCAACGCCAACTTTTTCCATCCGAGAGTCTTAGAGTCAATAGGTACATGCACGATAACATCTCCACGCGTGTGGGTTGGAAGATGAGCTATGAGCTATGGTGCCCTACTAATCACCGCCAACTTTTTCCATCCCAGAGTCTTAGAGTCAATGGGTACATGCACGATAACATCTCCACGCGTGTGGGTTGGAAGATGAGCTATGGAAACCTTCAAAATTGCCCTACTAATCACCGCCAACTTCTTCCATCCCAGAGTCTCAGAGTCAATGGGTACATGCACGATAACATCTCCACGCGTGTGGGTTGGAAGATGAGCTATGGAAGATGAGCTATGAGCTATGGTGCCCTACTAATCACCGCCAACTTTTTCCATCCCAGAGTCTTAGAGTCAGTGGGTACATGCACGATAACATCTCCACGCGTGTGGGTTGGAAGATGAGCTATGGAAGATGAGCTATGAGCTATGGTGCCCTACTAATCACCGCCAACTTTTTCCATCCCAGAGTCTTAGAGTCAATGGGTACATGCACGATAACATCTCCACGCGTGTGGGTTGGAAGATGAGCTATGGAAGATGAGCTATGAGCTATGGTGCCCTACTAATCACCGCCAACTTTTTCCATCCCAGAGTCTCAGAGTCAATGGGTACATGCACGATAACATCTCCACGCGTGTGGGTTGGAAAATGAGCTATGGAAGATGAGCTTTGAGCTATGGTGCCCTACTAATCACCGCCAACTTTTGCCATCCCAGAGTCTCAGAGTCAATGGGTACATGCACGATAACATCACCGCCCGTGTGGATTGGAAGATGAGCTATGGAAGCGTTCAAAATTGCCCTACTGACCACGGCCAACTTTTTCCATCCGAGAGTCTTAGAGTCAATAGGTACATGCACGATAACATCTCCACGCGTGTGGGTTGGAAGATGAGCTATGGAAACCTTCAAAATTGCCCTACTGACCACGGCCAACTTTTTCCATCCGAGAGTCTTAGAGTCAATAGGTACATGCACGATAACATCTCCACGCGTGTGGGTTGGAAGATGAGCTATGGAAGATGAGCTATGAGCTATGGTGCCCTACTAATCACCGCCAACTTTTGCCATCCCAGAGTCTCAGAGTCAATGGGTACATGCACGATAACATCACCACCCGTGTGGGTTGGAAGATGAGCTATGAAAACCTTAAAGATTGCCCTGCTAACCACCGCTAACTTTTTCCATCCCAGAGTCTTAGAGTCAATAGGTACATGCACGATAACATCTCCACGCGTGTGGGTTGGAAGATGAGCTATGGAAGATAAGCTATGAGCTATGGTGCCCTACTAATCACCGCCAACTTTTTCCATCCCAGAGTCTCAGAGTCAATGGGTACATGCACGATAACATCTCCACGCGTGTGGGTTGGAAGATGAGCTATGGAAACCTTCAAAATTGCCCTACTAATCACCGCCAACTTTTTCCATCCCAGAGTCTTAGAGTCAGTGGGTACATGCACGATAACATCTCCACGCGTGTGGGTTGGAAGATGAGCTTTGGAAGATGAGCTATGAGCTATGGTGCCCTACTAATCACCGCCAACTTTTTCCATCCCAGAGTCTCAGAGTCAATGGGTACATGCACGATAACAGCACCACGCGTGTGGGTTGGAAAATGAGCTATGGAAACCTTAAAAATTGCCCTACTGACCACGGCCAACTTTTTCCATCCCAGAGTCTCAGAGTCAATGGGTACATGCACGATAACATCTCCACGCGTGTGGGTTGGAAAATGAGCTATGGAAGATGAGCTTTGAGCTATGGTGCCCTACTAATCACCGCCAAGTTTTTCCATCCCAGAGTCTTAGAGTCAATGGGTACATGCACGATAACATCTCCACGCGTGTGGGTTGGAAGATGAGCTATGGAAGATGAGCTATGAGCTATGGTGCCCTACTAATCACCGCCAACTTTTTCCATCCCAGAGTCTTAGAGTCAGTGGGTACATGCACGATAACATCTCCACGCGTGTGGGTTGTAAGATGAGCTATGGAAGATGAGCTATGAGCTATGGTGCCCTACTAATCACCGCCAACTTTTTCCATCCCAGAGTCTTAGAGTCAATGGGTACATGCACGATAACATCTCCACGCGTGTGGGTTGGAAGATGAGCTATGGAAGATGAGCTATGAGCTATGGTGCCCTACTAATCACCGCCAACTTTTTCCATCCCAGAGTCTCAGAGTCAATGGGTAAATGCACGATAACATCACCGCCCGTGTGGATTGGAAGATGAGCTATGGAAACCTTCAAAATTGCCCTACTAATCACCGCCAACTTTTTCCATCCCAGAGTCTCAGAGTCAATGGGTACATGCACGATAACATCACCGCCCATGTGGATTGGAAGATGAGCTATGGAAGCGTTCAAAATTGCCCTACTGACCACCGCCAACTTTTTCCATCCCAGAGTCTCAGAGTCAATGGGTACATGCACGATAACATCTCTACGAGTGTGGGTTGGAAGATGAGCTATGGAAGATGAGCTATGAGCTATGGTGCCCTACTAATCACCGCCAACTTTTTCCATCCCAGAGTCTCAGAGTCAATGGGTACATGCACGATAACATCACCACCCGTGTGGGTTGGAAGATGAGCTATGGAAACCTTTAAGATTGCCCTGCTGACCACCGCCAACTTTTTCCATCCCAGAGTCTTAGAGTCAATAGGTACATGCACGATAATATCTCCACGCGTGTGGATTGGAAGATGAGCTATGGAAGATGAGCTATGAGCTATGGTACCCTACTAATCACCGCCAACTTTTTTCATCCCAGAGTCTCAGAGTCAATGGGTACATGCACGATAACATCTATGAGCTATGGTGCCCTACTACTCAACGCCAACTTTTTCCATCCCAGAGTCTTAGAGTCAATAGGTACATGCACGATAACATCTCCACGCGTGTGGGTTGGAAGATGAGCTATGGAAGATGAGCTATGAGCTATGGTGCCCTACTAATCACCGCCAACTTTTTCCATCCCAGAGTCTCAGAGTCAATGGGTACATGCACGATAACAGCACCACGCGTGTGGGTTGGAAAATGAGCTATGGAAACCTTAAAAATTGCCCTACTGACCACGGCCAACTTCTTCCATCCCAGAGTCTCAGAGTCAGTGGCTACATGCACGATAACATCACCGCCCGTGTGGATTGGAAGATGAGCTTTGGAAGATGAGCTTTGAGCTATGGTGCCCTACTAATCACCGCCAACTTTTGCCATCCCAGAGTCTCAGAGTCAATGGGTACATGCACGATAACATCACCGCCCGTGTGGATTGGAAGATGAGCTATGGAAGCGTTCAAAATTGCCCTACTGACCACCGCCAACTTTTTCCATCCCAGAGTCTCAGAGTCAATGGGTACATGCACGATAACATCTCCACGCGTGTGGGTTGGAAGATGAGCTATGGAAGATGAGCTATGAGCTATGGTGCCCTACTAATCACCGCCAACTTTTTCCATCCCAGAGTCTCAGAGTCAATGGGTACATGCACGATAACATCTCCACGCGTGTGGGTTGGAAGATGAGTTATGGAAGATGAGCTATGAGCTATGGTGCCCTACTAATCACTCAGAGTCAAGGGGTACATGCACGATAACATCACCGCCCGTGTGGATTGGAAGATGAGCTATGGAAGCGTTCAAAATTGCCCTACTGACCACCGCCAACTTTTTCCATCCCAGAGTCTCAGAGTCAATGGGTACATGCACGATAACATCTCCACGCGTGTGGGTTGGAAGATGAGCTATGGAAACCTTCAAAATTGCCCTACTAATCACCGCCAACTTTTTCCATCCCAGAGTCTCAGAGTCAATGGGTACATGCACGATAACATCTCCACGCGTGTGGGTTGGAAGATGAGCTATGAGCTATGGTGCCCTACTAATCACCGCCAACTTTTTCCATCCCAGAGTCTTAGAGTCAATGGGTACATGCACGATAACATCTCCACGCGTGTGGGTTGGAAGATGAGCTATGGAAACCTTCAAAATTGCCCTACTAATCACCGCCAACTTTTTCCATCCCAGAGTCTTAGAGTCAATAGATACATGCACGATAACATCTCCACGCGTGTGGGTTGGAAAATGAGCTATGGAAGATGAGCTTTGAGCTATGGTGCCCTACTAATCACCGCCAACTTTTGCCATCCCAGAGTCTCAGAGTCAATGGGTACATGCACGATAACATCACCGCCCGTGTGGATTGGAAGATGAGCTATGGAAGCGTTCAAAATTGCCCTACTGACCACCGCCAACTTTTTCCATCCCAGAGTCTTAGAGTCAATAGGTACATGCACGATAACATCTCCACGCGTGTGGGTTGGAAGATGAGTTATGGAAGATGAGCTATGAGCTATGGTGCCCTACTAATCACCGCCAACTTTTTCCATCCCAGAGTCTTAGAGTCAATGGGTACATGCACGATAACATCTCCACGCGTGTGGGTTTGAAGATGAGCTATGGAAACCTTCAAAATTGCCCTACTGACCACGGCCAACTTTTTCCATCCGAGAGTCTTAGAGTCAATAGGTACATGCACGATAACATCTCCACGCGTGTGGGTTGGAAGATGAGCTATGGAAACCTTCAAAATTGCCCTACTAATCACCGCCAACTTTTTCCATCCCAGAGTCTCAGAGTCAATGGGTACATGCACGATAACATCACCGCCCGTGTGGATTGGAAGATGAGCTATGGAAGATGAGCTATGAGCTATGGTACCCTACTAATCACCGCCAACTTTTTCCATCCCAGAGTCTCAGAGTCAATGGGTACATGCACGATAACATCTCCACGCGTGTGGGTTGGAAGATGAGCTATGGAAGATGAGCTATGAGCTATGGTGCCCTACTAATCACCGCCAACTTTTTCCATCCCAGAGTCTCAGAGTCAATAGGTACATGCACGATAACATCTCCACGCGTGTGGGTTGGAAGATGAGCTATGGAAGATAAGCTATGAGCTATGGTGCCCTACTAATCACCGCCAACTTTTTCCATCCCAGAGTCTCAGAGTCAATGGGTACATGCACGATAACATCTCCACGCGTGTGGGTTGGAAGATGAGCTATGGAAACCTTCAAAATTACCCTACTAATCACTGCCAACTTTTTCCATCCCAGAGTCTCAGAGTCAGTGGCTACATGCACGATAACATCTCCACGCGTGTGGGTTGGAAGATGAGCTATGGAAGATGAGCTTTGAGCTATGGTGCCCTACTAATCACCGCCAACTTTTGCCATCCCAGAGTCTCAGAGTCAATGGGTACATGCACGATAACATCACCACCCGTGTGGGTTGGAAGATGAGCTATGGAAACCTTAAAAATTGCCCTGCTGACCACCGCCAACTTTTTCCATCCCAGAGTCTTAGAGTCAATAGGTACATGCACGATAACATCTCCACGCGTGTGGGTTGGAAGATGAGCTATGGAAGATGAGCTATGAGCTATGGTGCCCTACTAATCACCGCCAACTTTTTCCATCCCAGAGTCTTAGAGTCAATGGGTACATGCACGATAACATCTCCACGCGTGTGGGTTGGAAGATGAGCTATGGAAGATGAGCTATGAGCTATGGTGCCCTACTAATCACCGCCAACTTTTTCCATCCCAGAGTCTCAGAGTCAATGGGTACATGCACGATAACATCTCCACGCGTGTGGGTTGGAAGATGAGCTATGGAAACCTTCAAAATTGCCCTACTAATCACCGCCAACTTTTTCCATCCCAGAGTCTTAGAGTCAATAGGTACATGCACGATAACATCTCCACGCGTGTGGGTTGGAAGACGAGCTATGGAAGATGAGCTATGGAAGATGAGCTATGAGCTATGGTGCCCTACTAATCACCGCCAACTTTTTCCATCCCAGAGTCTCAGAGTCAATGGGTACATGCACGATAACATCACCACCCGTGTGGGTTGGAAGATGAGCTATGGAAACCTTCAAAATTGCCCTACTAATCACCGCCAACTTTTTCCATCCCAGAGTCTCAGAGTCAATGGGTACATGCACGATAACATCTCCACGCGTGTGGGTTGGAAGATGAGCTATGGAAGATGAGCTATGGAAGATGAGCTATGAGCTATGGTGCCCTACTAATCACCGTCAACTTTTTCCATCCCAGAGTCTTAGAGTCAGTGGGTACATGCACGATAACATCTCCACGCGTGTGGGTTGGAAGATGAGCTATGGAAGATGAGCTATGGAAGATGAGCTATGAGCTATGGTGCCCTACTAATCACCGCCAACTTTTTCCATCCCAGAGTCTCAGAGTCAATGGGTACATGCACGATAACATCTCCACGCGTGTGGGTTGGAAGATGAGCTATGGAAGATCAGCTATGAGCTATGGTGCCCTACTAATCACCGCCAACTTTTTCCATCCCAGAGTCTTAGAGTCAGTGGGTACATGCACGATAACATCTCCACCCGTGTGGGTTGGAAGATGAGCTATGGAAACCTTCAAAATTGCCCTACTAATCACCGCCAACTTTTTCCATCCCAGAGTCTTAGAGTCAGTGGGTACATGCACGATAACATCTCCACGCGTGTGGGTTGGAAGATGAGCTATGGAAGATGAGCTATGAGCTATGGTGCCCTACTAATCACCGCCAACATTTTCCATCCGAGAGTCTTAGAGTCAATAGGTACATGCACGATAACATCTCCACGCGTGTGGGTTGGAAGATGAGCTATGGAAACCTTCAAAATTGCCCTGCTGACCACCGCCAACTTTTTCCATCCCAGAGTCTCAGAGTCAATGGGTACATACACGATAACATCTCCACGCGTGTGGGTTGGAAGATGAGCTATGAGCTATGGTGCCCTACTAATCACCGCCAACTTTTTCCATCCCAGAGTCTTAGAGTCAATGGGTACATGCACGATAACATCACCACCCGTGTGGGTTGGAAGATGAGCTATGGAAGATGAGCTATGAGCTATGGTGCCCTACTAATCACCGCCAACTTTTTCCATCCCAGAGTCTCAGAGTCAATGGGTACATGCACGATAACATCTCCACACGCGTGGGTTGGAAGATGAGCTATGGAAACCTTCAAAATTGCCCTACTAATCACCGCCAACTTTTTCCATCCCAGAGTCTTAGAGTCAATGGGTACATGCACGATAACATCTCCACGCGTGTGGGTTGGAAGATGAGCTATGGAAACCTTCAAAATTGCCCTACTAATCACCGCCAACTTTTTCCATCCCAGAGTCTCAGAGTCAATGGGTACATGCACGATAACATCTCCACGCGTGTGGGTTGGAAGATGAGCTATGAGCTATGGTGCCCTACTAATCACCGCCAACTTTTTCCATCCCAGAGTCTTAGAGTCAATGGGTACATGCACGATAACATCACCACCCGTGTGGGTTGGAAGATGAGCTATGGAAGATGAGCTATGGAAGATGAGCTATGGAAGATGAGCTATGGAAGATGAGCTATGGAAGATGAGCTATGAGCTATGGTGCTCTACTAATCACCGCCAACTTTTTCCATCCCAGAGTCTTAGAGTCAGTGGGTACATGCACGATAACATCTCCACGCGTGTGGGTTGGAAGATGAGCTATGAGCTATGGTGCCCTACTAATCACCGCCAACTTTTTCCATCCCAGAGTCTTAGAGTCAATGGGTACATGCACGATAACATCTCCACGCGTGTGGGTTGGAAGATGAGCTACGGAAGATGAGCTATGAGCTATGGTGCCCTACTAATCACCGCCAACTTTTTCCATCCCAGAGTCTTAGAGTCAGTGGGTACATGCACGATAACATCTCCACGCGTGTGGGTTGGAAGATGAGCTATGGAAGATGAGCTATGAGCTATGGTGCCCTACTAATCACCGCCAACTTTTTCCATCCCAGAGTCTCAGAGTCAATGGGTACATGCACGATAACATCTCCACGCGTGTGGTTTGGAAGATGAGCTATGGAAGATCAGCTATGAGCTATGGTGCCCTACTAATCACCGCCAACTTTTTCCATCCCAGAGTCTTAGAGTCAGTGGGTACATGCACGATAACATCTCCACCCGTGTGGGTTGGAAGATGAGCTATGGAAACCTTCAAAATTGCCCTACTAATCACCGCCAACTTTTTCCATCCCAGAGTCTTAGAGTCAGTGGGTACATGCACGATAACATCTCCACGCGTGTGGGTTGGAAGATGAGCTATGGAAGATGACCTATGAGCTATGGTGCCCTACTAATCACCGCCAACATTTTCCATCCGAGAGTCTTAGAGTCAATAGGTACATGCACGATAACATCTCCACGCGTGTGGGTTGGAAGATGAGCTATGGAAACCTTCAAAATTGCCCTACTAATCACCGCCAACTTTTTCCATCCCAGAGTCTTAGAGTCAATGGGTACATGCACGATAACATCACCACCCGTGTGGGTTGGAAGATGAGCTATGGAAGATGAGCTATGAGCTATGGTGCCCTACTAATCACCGCCAACTTTTTCCATCCCAGAGTCTTAGAGTCAGTGGGTACATGCACGATAACATCTCCACGCGTGTGGGTTGGAAGATGAGCTATGGAAACCTTAAAAATTGCCCTGCTGACCACCGCCAACTTTTTCCATCCCAGAGTCTCAGAGTCAATGGGTACATGCACGATAACATCTCCACGCGTGTGGGTTGGAAGATGAGCTATGAGCTATGGTGCCCTACTAATCACCGCCAACTTTTTCCATCCCAGAGTCTTAGAGTCAATGGGTACATGCACGATAACATCACCACCCGTGTGGGTTGGAAGATGAGCTATGGAAGATGAGCTATGGAAGATGAGCTATGAGCTATGGTGCCCTACTAATCACCGCCAACTTTTTCCATCCCAGAGTCTCAGAGTCAATGGGTACATGCACGATAACATCTCCACGCGTGTTTGTTGGAAGATGAGCTATGGAAACCTTCAAAATTGCCCTACTAATCACCGCCAACTTTTTCCATCCCAGAGTCTCAGAGTCAATGGGTACATGCACGATAACATCTCCACGCGTGTGGGTTGGAAGATGAGCTATGAGCTATGGTGCCCTACTAATCACCGCCAACTTTTTCCATCCCAGAGTCTTAGAGTCAATGGGTACATGCACGATAACATCACCACCCGTGTGGGTTGGAAGATGAGCTATGGAAGATGAGCTATGAGCTATGGTGCCCTACTAATCACCGCCAACTTTTTCCATCCCAGAGTCTTAGAGTCAGTGGGTACATGCACAATAACATCTCCACGCGTGTGGGTTGGAAGATGAGCTATGGAAACCTTCAAAATTGCCCTACTACTCAACGCCAACTTTTTCCATCCCAGAGTCTCAGAGTCAATGGGTACATGCACGATAACATCTCCACGCGTGTGGGTTGGAAGATGAGCTATGAGCTATGGTGCCCTACTAATCACCGCCAACTTTTTCCATCCCAGAGTCTTAGAGTCAGTGGGTACATGCACGATAACATCTCCACGCGTGTGGGTTGGAAGATGAGCTATGAGCTATGGTGCCCTACTAATCACCGCCAACTTTTTCCATCCCAGAGTCTTAGAGTCAGTGGGTACATGCACGATAACATCTCCACGCGTGTGGGTTGGAAGATGAGCTATGGAAACCTTAAAAATTGCCCTGCTGACCACCGCCAACTTTTTCCATCCCAGAGTCTCAGAGTCAATGGGTACATGCACGATAACATCTCCACCCGTGTGGGTTGGAAGATGAGCTATGGAAGATGAGCTATGAGCTATGGTGCCCTACTAATCACCGCCAACTTTTTCCATCCCAGAGTCTCAGAGTCAATGGGTACATGCACGATAACATCTCCACGCGTGTGGGTTGGAAGATGAGCTATGGAAACCTTCAAAATTGCCCTACTAATCACCGCCAACTTTTTCCATCCCAGAGTCTCAGAGTCAATGGGTACATGCACGATAACATCTCCACGCGTGTGGGTTGGAAGATGAGCTATGAGCTATGGTGCCCTACTAATCACCGCCAACTTTTTCCATCCCAGAGTCTTAGAGTCAATGGGTACATGCACGATAACATCACCACCCGTGTGGGTTGGAAGATGAGCTATGGAAGATGAGCTATGAGCTATGGTGCCCTACTAATCACCGCCAACTTTTTCCATCCCAGAGTCTTAGAGTCAGTGGGTACATGCACGATAACATCTCCACGCGTGTGGGTTGGAAGATGAGCTATGGAAACCTTCAAAATTGCCCTACTACTCAACGCCAACTTTTTCCATCCCAGAGTCTCAGAGTCAATGGGTACATGCACGATAACATCTCCACGCGTGTGGGTTGGAAGATGAGCTATGAGCTATGGTGCCCTACTAATCACCGCCAACTTTTTCCATCCCAGAGTCTTAGAGTCAGTGGGTACATGCACGATAACATCTCCACGCGTGTGGGTTGGAAGATGAGCTATGAGCTATGGTGCCCTACTAATCACCGCCAACTTTTTCCATCCCAGAGTCTTAGAGTCAGTGGGTACATGCACGATAACATCTCCACGCGTGTGGGTTGGAAGATGAGCTATGGAAACCTTAAAAATTGCCCTGCTGACCACCGCCAACTTTTTCCATCCCAGAGTCTCAGAGTCAATGGGTACATGCACGATAACATCACCACCCGTGTGGGTTGGAAGATGAGCTATGGAAGATGAGCTATGAGCTATGGTGCCCTACTAATCACCGCCAACTTTTTCCATCCCAGAGTCTTAGAGTCAGTGGGTACATGCACGATAACATCTCCACGCGTGTGGGTTGGAAAATGAGCTATGGAAGATGAGCTATGAGCTATGGTGCCCTACTAATCACCGCCAACTTTTTCCATCCCAGAGTCTCAGAGTCAATGGGTACATGCACGATAACATCTCCACGCGTGTGGGTTGGAAAATGAGCTATGGAAGATGAGCTATGAGCTATGGTGCCCTACTAATCACCGCCAACTTTTTCCATCCCAGAGTCTTAGAGTCAGTGGGTACATGCACGATAACATCTCCACGCGTGTGGGTTGGAAGATGAGCTATGGAAGATGAGCTATGAGCTATGGTGCCCTACTAATCACCGCCAACTTTTGCCATCCCAGAGTCTCAGAGTCAATGGGTACATGCACGATAACATCACCACCCGTGTGGGTTGGAAGATGAGCTATGGAAACCTTAAAAATTGCCCTGCTGACCACCGCCAACTTTTTCCATCCCAGAGTCTCAGAGTCAATGGGTACATGCACGATAACATCACCACCCGTGTGGGTTGGAAGATGAGCTATGGAAGATGAGCTATGGAAGATGAGCTATGAGCTATGGTGCCCTACTAATCACCGCCAACTTTTTCCATCCCAGAGTCTTAGAGTCAATGGGTACATGCACGATAACATCTCCACGCGTGTGGGTTGGAAGATGAGCTATGGAAACCTTCAAAATTGCCCTACTAATCACCGCCAACTTTTTCCATCCCAGAGTCTTAGAGTCAATGGGTACATGCACGATAACATCTCCACGCGTGTGGGTTGGAAGATGAGCTATGGAAACCTTCAAAATTGCCCTACTAATCACCGCCAACTTTTTCCATCCCAGAGTCTTAGAGTCAGTGGGTACATGCACGATAACATCTCCACGCGTGTGGGTTGGAAGATGAGCTATGGAAGATGAGCTATGAGCTATGGTGCCCTACTAATCACCGCCAACTTTTTCCATCCCAGAGTCTTAGAGTCAATGGGTACATGCACGATAACATCTCCACGCGTGTGGGTTGGAAGATGAGCTATGGAAACCTTCAAAATTGCCCTACTAATCACCGCCAACTTTTTCCATCCCAGAGTCTCAGAGTCAATGGGTACATGCACGATAACATCTCCACGCGTGTGGGTTGGAAAATGAGCTATGGAAGATGAGCTATGAGCTATGGTGCCCTACTAATCACCGCCAACTTTTTCCATCCCAGAGTCTTAGAGTCAGTGGGTACATGCACGATAACATCTCCACGCGTGTGGGTTGGAAGATGAGCTATGGAAGATGAGCTATGAGCAATGGTGCCCTACTAATCACCGCCAACTTTTGCCATCCCAGAGTCTCAGAGTCAATGGGTACATGCACGATAACATCACCACCCGTGTGGGTTGGAAGATGAGCTATGGAAACCTTAAAAATTGCCCTGCTGACCACCGCCAACTTTTTCCATCCCAGAGTCTCAGAGTCAATGGGTACATGCACGATAACATCACCACCCGTGTGGGTTGGAAGATGAGCTATGGAAGATGAGCTATGGAAGATGAGCTATGAGCTATTGTGCCCTACTAATCACCGCCAACTTTTTCCATCCCAGAGTCTTAGAGTCAATGGGTACATGCACGATAACATCTCCACGCGTGTGGGTTGGAAGATGAGCTATGGAAGATGAGCTATGAGCTATGGTGCCCTACTAATCACCGCCAACTTTTTCCATCCCAGAGTCTTAGAGTCAATGGGTACATGCACGATAACATCTCCACGCGTGTGGGTTGGAAGATGAGCTATGGAAGATGAGCTATGAGCTATGGTGCCCTACTAATCACCGCCAACTTTTTCCATCCCAGAGTCTCAGAGTCAATGGGTACATGCACGATAACATCTCCACGCGTGTGGGTTGGAAGATGAGCTATGGAAACCTTCAAAATTGCCCTACTAATCACCGCCAACTTTTTCCATCCCAGAGTCTTAGAGTCAATAGGTACATGCACGATAACATCTCCACGCGTGTGGGTTGGAAGACGAGCTATGGAAGATGAGCTATGGAAGATGAGCTATGAGCTATGGTGCCCTACTAATCACCGCCAACTTTTTCCATCCCAGAGTCTCAGAGTCAATGGGTACATGCACGATAACATCACCACCCGTGTGGGTTGGAAGATGAGCTATGGAAACCTTCAAAATTGCCCTACTAATCACCGCCAACTTTTTCCATCCCAGAGTCTCAGAGTCAATGGGTACATGCACGATAACATCTCCACGCGTGTGGGTTGGAAGATGAGCTATGGAAGATGAGCTATGGAAGATGAGCTATGAGCTATGGTGCCCTACTAATCACCGTCAACTTTTTCCATCCCAGAGTCTTAGAGTCAGTGGGTACATGCACGATAACATCTCCACGCGTGTGGGTTGGAAGATGAGCTATGGAAGATGAGCTATGGAAGATGAGCTATGAGCTATGGTGCCCTACTAATCACCGCCAACTTTTTCCATCCCAGAGTCTCAGAGTCAATGGGTACATGCACGATAACATCTCCACGCGTGTGGGTTGGAAGATGAGCTATGGAAGATCAGCTATGAGCTATGGTGCCCTACTAATCACCGCCAACTTTTTCCATCCCAGAGTCTTAGAGTCAGTGGGTACATGCACGATAACATCTCCACCCGTGTGGGTTGGAAGATGAGCTATGGAAACCTTCAAAATTGCCCTACTAATCACCGCCAACTTTTTCCATCCCAGAGTCTTAGAGTCAGTGGGTACATGCACGATAACATCTCCACGCGTGTGGGTTGGAAGATGAGCTATGGAAGATGAGCTATGAGCTATGGTGCCCTACTAATCACCGCCAACATTTTCCATCCGAGAGTCTTAGAGTCAATAGGTACATGCACGATAACATCTCCACGCGTGTGGGTTGGAAGATGAGCTATGGAAACCTTCAAAATTGCCCTGCTGACCACCGCCAACTTTTTCCATCCCAGAGTCTCAGAGTCAATGGGTACATACACGATAACATCTCCACGCGTGTGGGTTGGAAGATGAGCTATGAGCTATGGTGCCCTACTAATCACCGCCAACTTTTTCCATCCCAGAGTCTTAGAGTCAATGGGTACATGCACGATAACATCACCACCCGTGTGGGTTGGAAGATGAGCTATGGAAGATGAGCTATGAGCTATGGTGCCCTACTAATCACCGCCAACTTTTTCCATCCCAGAGTCTCAGAGTCAATGGGTACATGCACGATAACATCTCCACACGTGTGGGTTGGAAGATGAGCTATGGAAACCTTCAAAATTGCCCTACTAATCACCGCCAACTTTTTCCATCCCAGAGTCTTAGAGTCAATGGGTACATGCACGATAACATCTCCACGCGTGTGGGTTGGAAGATGAGCTATGGAAACCTTCAAAATTGCCCTACTAATCACCGCCAACTTTTTCCATCCCAGAGTCTCAGAGTCAATGGGTACATGCACGATAACATCTCCACGCGTGTGGGTTGGAAGATGAGCTATGAGCTATGGTGCCCTACTAATCACCGCCAACTTTTTCCATCCCAGAGTCTTAGAGTCAATGGGTACATGCACGATAACATCACCACCCGTGTGGGTTGGAAGATGAGCTATGGAAGATGAGCTATGGAAGATGAGCTATGGAAGATGAGCTATGGAAGATGAGCTATGAGCTATGGTGCTCTACTAATCACCGCCAACTTTTTCCATCCCAGAGTCTTAGAGTCAGTGGGTACATGCACGATAACATCTCCACGCGTGTGGGTTGGAAGATGAGCTATGAGCTATGGTGCCCTACTAATCACCGCCAACTTTTTCCATCCCAGAGTCTTAGAGTCAATGGGTACATGCACGATAACATCTCCACGCGTGTGGGTTGGAAGATGAGCTACGGAAGATGAGCTATGAGCTATGGTGCCCTACTAATCACCGCCAACTTTTTCCATCCCAGAGTCTTAGAGTCAGTGGGTACATGCACGATAACATCTCCACGCGTGTGGGTTGGAAGATGAGCTATGGAAGATGAGCTATGAGCTATGGTGCCCTACTAATCACCGCCAACTTTTTCCATCCCAGAGTCTCAGAGTCAATGGGTACATGCACGATAACATCTCCACGCGTGTGGGTTGGAAGATGAGCTATGAGCTATGGTGCCCTACTAATCACCGCCAACTTTTTCCATCCCAGAGTCTTAGAGTCAGTGGGTACATGCACGATAACATCTCCACCCGTGTGGGTTGGAAGATGAGCTATGGAAACCTTCAAAATTGCCCTACTAATCACCGCCAACTTTTTCCATCCCAGAGTCTTAGAGTCAGTGGGTACATGCACGATAACATCTCCACGCGTGTGGGTTGGAAGATGAGCTATGGAAGATGACCTATGAGCTATGGTGCCCTACTAATCACCGCCAACATTTTCCATCCGAGAGTCTTAGAGTCAATAGGTACATGCACGATAACATCTCCACGCGTGTGGGTTGGAAGATGAGCTATGGAAACCTTCAAAATTGCCCTACTAATCACCGCCAACTTTTTCCATCCCAGAGTCTTAGAGTCAATGGGTACATGCACGATAACATCACCACCCGTGTGGGTTGGAAGATGAGCTATGGAAGATGAGCTATGAGCTATGGTGCCCTACTAATCACCGCCAACTTTTTCCATCCCAGAGTCTTAGAGTCAGTGGGTACATGCACGATAACATCTCCACGCGTGTGGGTTGGAAGATGAGCTATGGAAACCTTAAAAATTGCCCTGCTGACCACCGCCAACTTTTTCCATCCCAGAGTCTCAGAGTCAATGGGTACATGCACGATAACATCTCCACGCGTGTGGGTTGGAAGATGAGCTATGAGCTATGGTGCCCTACTAATCACCGCCAACTTTTTCCATCCCAGAGTCTTAGAGTCAATGGGTACATGCACGATAACATCACCACCCGTGTGGGTTGGAAGATGAGCTATGGAAGATGAGCTATGGAAGATGAGCTATGAGCTATGGTGCCCTACTAATCACCGCCAACTTTTTCCATCCCAGAGTCTCAGAGTCAATGGGTACATGCACGATAACATCTCCACGCGTGTTTGTTGGAAGATGAGCTATGGAAACCTTCAAAATTGCCCTACTAATCACCGCCAACTTTTTCCATCCCAGAGTCTCAGAGTCAATGGGTACATGCACGATAACATCTCCACGCGTGTGGGTTGGAAGATGAGCTATGAGCTATGGTGCCCTACTAATCACCGCCAACTTTTTCCATCCCAGAGTCTTAGAGTCAATGGGTACATGCACGATAACATCACCACCCGTGTGGGTTGGAAGATGAGCTATGGAAGATGAGCTATGAGCTATGGTGCCCTACTAATCACCGCCAACTTTTTCCATCCCAGAGTCTTAGAGTCAGTGGGTACATGCACGATAACATCTCCACGCGTGTGGGTTGGAAGATGAGCTATGGAAGATGAGCTATGAGCTATGGTGCCCTACTAATCACCGCCAACTTTTTCCATCCCAGAGTCTCAGAGTCAATGGGTACATGCACGATAACATCTCCACGCGTGTGGGTTGGAAGATGAGCTATGAGCTATGGTGCCCTACTAATCACCGCCAACTTTTTCCATCCCAGAGTCTCAGAGTCAATGGGTACATGCACGATAACATCTCCACGCGTGTGGGTTGGAAGATGAGCTATGAGCTATGGTGCCCTACTAATCACCGCCAACTTTTTCCATCCCAGAGTCTTAGAGTCAGTGGGTACATGCACGATAACATCTCCACCCGTGTGGGTTGGAAGATGAGCTATGGAAACCTTCAAAATTGCCCTACTAATCACCGCCAACTTTT
This sequence comes from Eristalis arbustorum, assembly GCA_916610145.1. Lineage (NCBI taxonomy): Eukaryota > Metazoa > Arthropoda > Insecta > Diptera > Syrphidae > Eristalis > Eristalis arbustorum. The sequence goes on along the minus strand of CAKAIZ010000244.1, from coordinate 23,072 downwards.
TCCATCCCAGAGTCTTAGAGTCAGTGGGTACATGCACGATAACATCTCCACGCGTGTGGGTTGGAAGATGAGCTATGGAAGATGACCTATGAGCTATGGTGCCCTACTAATCACCGCCAACATTTTCCATCCGAGAGTCTTAGAGTCAATAGGTACATGCACGATAACATCTCCACGCGTGTGGGTTGGAAGATGAGCTATGGAAACCTTCAAAATTGCCCTACTAATCACCGCCAACTTTTTCCATCCCAGAGTCTTAGAGTCAATGGGTACATGCACGATAACATCACCACCCGTGTGGGTTGGAAGATGAGCTATGGAAGATGAGCTATGAGCTATGGTGCCCTACTAATCACCGCCAACTTTTTCCATCCCAGAGTCTTAGAGTCAGTGGGTACATGCACGATAACATCTCCACGCGTGTGGGTTGGAAGATGAGCTATGGAAACCTTAAAAATTGCCCTGCTGACCACCGCCAACTTTTTCCATCCCAGAGTCTCAGAGTCAATGGGTACATGCACGATAACATCTCCACGCGTGTGGGTTGGAAGATGAGCTATGAGCTATGGTGCCCTACTAATCACCGCCAACTTTTTCCATCCCAGAGTCTTAGAGTCAATGGGTACATGCACGATAACATCACCACCCGTGTGGGTTGGAAGATGAGCTATGGAAGATGAGCTATGGAAGATGAGCTATGAGCTATGGTGCCCTACTAATCACCGCCAACTTTTTCCATCCCAGAGTCTCAGAGTCAATGGGTACATGCACGATAACATCTCCACGCGTGTTTGTTGGAAGATGAGCTATGGAAACCTTCAAAATTGCCCTACTAATCACCGCCAACTTTTTCCATCCCAGAGTCTCAGAGTCAATGGGTACATGCACGATAACATCTCCACGCGTGTGGGTTGGAAGATGAGCTATGAGCTATGGTGCCCTACTAATCACCGCCAACTTTTTCCATCCCAGAGTCTTAGAGTCAATGGGTACATGCACGATAACATCACCACCCGTGTGGGTTGGAAGATGAGCTATGGAAGATGAGCTATGAGCTATGGTGCCCTACTAATCACCGCCAACTTTTTCCATCCCAGAGTCTTAGAGTCAGTGGGTACATGCACAATAACATCTCCACGCGTGTGGGTTGGAAGATGAGCTATGGAAACCTTCAAAATTGCCCTACTACTCAACGCCAACTTTTTCCATCCCAGAGTCTCAGAGTCAATGGGTACATGCACGATAACATCTCCACGCGTGTGGGTTGGAAGATGAGCTATGAGCTATGGTGCCCTACTAATCACCGCCAACTTTTTCCATCCCAGAGTCTTAGAGTCAGTGGGTACATGCACGATAACATCTCCACGCGTGTGGGTTGGAAGATGAGCTATGAGCTATGGTGCCCTACTAATCACCGCCAACTTTTTCCATCCCAGAGTCTTAGAGTCAGTGGGTACATGCACGATAACATCTCCACGCGTGTGGGTTGGAAGATGAGCTATGGAAACCTTAAAAATTGCCCTGCTGACCACCGCCAACTTTTTCCATCCCAGAGTCTCAGAGTCAATGGGTACATGCACGATAACATCTCCACCCGTGTGGGTTGGAAGATGAGCTATGGAAGATGAGCTATGAGCTATGGTGCCCTACTAATCACCGCCAACTTTTTCCATCCCAGAGTCTCAGAGTCAATGGGTACATGCACGATAACATCTCCACGCGTGTGGGTTGGAAGATGAGCTATGGAAACCTTCAAAATTGCCCTACTAATCACCGCCAACTTTTTCCATCCCAGAGTCTCAGAGTCAATGGGTACATGCACGATAACATCTCCACGCGTGTGGGTTGGAAGATGAGCTATGAGCTATGGTGCCCTACTAATCACCGCCAACTTTTTCCATCCCAGAGTCTTAGAGTCAATGGGTACATGCACGATAACATCACCACCCGTGTGGGTTGGAAGATGAGCTATGGAAGATGAGCTATGAGCTATGGTGCCCTACTAATCACCGCCAACTTTTTCCATCCCAGAGTCTTAGAGTCAGTGGGTACATGCACGATAACATCTCCACGCGTGTGGGTTGGAAGATGAGCTATGGAAACCTTCAAAATTGCCCTACTACTCAACGCCAACTTTTTCCATCCCAGAGTCTCAGAGTCAATGGGTACATGCACGATAACATCTCCACGCGTGTGGGTTGGAAGATGAGCTATGAGCTATGGTGCCCTACTAATCACCGCCAACTTTTTCCATCCCAGAGTCTTAGAGTCAGTGGGTACATGCACGATAACATCTCCACGCGTGTGGGTTGGAAGATGAGCTATGAGCTATGGTGCCCTACTAATCACCGCCAACTTTTTCCATCCCAGAGTCTTAGAGTCAGTGGGTACATGCACGATAACATCTCCACGCGTGTGGGTTGGAAGATGAGCTATGGAAACCTTAAAAATTGCCCTGCTGACCACCGCCAACTTTTTCCATCCCAGAGTCTCAGAGTCAATGGGTACATGCACGATAACATCTCCACGCGTGTGGGTTGGAAGATGAGCTATGAGCTATGGTCCCCTACTAATCACCGCCAACTTTTTCCATCCCAGAGTCTTAGAGTCAGTGGCTACATGCACGATAACATCTCCACGCGTGTGGGTTGGAAGATGAGCTATGGAAGATGAGCTATGAGCTATGGTGCCCTACTAATCACCGCCAACTTTTTCCATCCCAGAGTCTTAGAGTCAGTGGGTACATGCACGATAACATCTCCACGCGTGTGGGTTGGAAGATGAGCTATGGAAACCTTCAAAATTGCCCTACTAATCACCGCCAACTTTTTCCATCCCAGAGTCTCAGAGTCAATGGGTACATGCACGAAAACATCTCCACGCGTGTGGGTTGGAAAATGAGCTATGGAAGATGAGCTATGAGCTATGGTGCCCTACTAATCACCGCCAACTTTTTCCATCCCAGAGTCTCAGAGTCAATGGGTACATGCACGATAACATCTCCACGCGTGTGGGTTGGAAAATGAGCTATGGAAGATGAGCTTTGAGCTATGGTGCCCTACTAATCACCGCCAACTTTTGCCATCCCAGAGTCTCAGAGTCAATGGGTACATGCACGATAACATCTCCACGCGTGTGGGTTGGAAGATGAGCTATGGAAGATGAGCTATGGAAGATGAGCTATGGAAGATGAGCTATGAGCTATGGTGCCCTACTAATCACCGCCAACTTTTTCCATCCCAGAGTCTTAGAGTCAATGGGTACATGCACGATAACATCTCCACGCGTGTGGGTTGGAAGATGAGCTATGGAAGATGAGCTATGAGCTATGGTGCCCTACTAATCACCGCCAACTTTTTCCATCCCAGAGTCTTAGAGTCAATGGGTACATGCACGATAACATCTCCACGCGTGTGGGTTGGAAGATGAGCTATGAGCTATGGTGCCCTACTAATCACCGCCAACTTTTTCCATCCGAGAGTCTTAGAGTCAATAGGTACATGCACGATAACATCTCCACGCGTGTGGGTTGGAAGATGAGCTATGGAAACCTTCAATATTGCCCTACTAATCACCGCCAACTTTTTCCATCCCAGAGTCTTAGAGTCAATGGGTACATGCACGATAACATCTCCACGCGTGTGGGTTGGAAGATGAGCTATGAGCTATGGTGCCCTACTAATCACCGCCAACTTTTTCCATCCCAGAGTCTTAGAGTCAATGGGTACATGCACGATAATATCTCCACGCGTGTGGGTTGGAAGATGAGCTATGGAAACCTTCAAAATTGCCCTACTAATTACCGCCAACTTTTTCCATCCCAGAGTCTTAGAGTCAATGGGTACATGCACGATAACATCTCCACGCGTGTGGGTTGGAAAATGAGCTATGGAAGATGAGCTATGAGCTATGGTGCCCTACTAATCACCGCCAACTTTTTCCATCCCAGAGTCTCAGAGTCAATGGGTACATGCACGATAACATCTCCACGCGTGTGGGTTGGAAGATGAGCTATGGAAGATCAGCTATGAGCTATGGTGCCCTACTAATCACCGCCAACTTTTTCCATCCCAGAGTCTTAGAGTCAGTGGGTACATGCACGATAACATCTCCACCCGTGTGGGTTGGAAGATGAGCTATGGAAACCTTCAAAATTGCCCTACTAATCACCGCCAACTTTTTCCATCCCAGAGTCTTAGAGTCAGTGGGTACATGCACGATAACATCTCCACGCGTGTGGGTTGGAAGATGAGCTATGGAAGATGACCTATGAGCTATGGTGCCCTACTAATCACCGCCAACATTTTCCATCCGAGAGTCTTAGAGTCAATAGGTACATGCACGATAACATCTCCACGCGTGTGGGTTGGAAGATGAGCTATGGAAACCTTCAAAATTGCCCTACTAATCACCGCCAACTTTTTCCATCCCAGAGTCTTAGAGTCAATGGGTACATGCACGATAACATCACCACCCGTGTGGGTTGGAAGATGAGCTATGGAAGATGAGCTATGAGCTATGGTGCCCTACTAATCACCGCCAACTTTTTCCATCCCAGAGTCTTAGAGTCAGTGGGTACATGCACGATAACATCTCCACGCGTGTGGGTTGGAAGATGAGCTATGGAAACCTTAAAAATTGCCCTGCTGACCACCGCCAACTTTTTCCATCCCAGAGTCTCAGAGTCAATGGGTACATGCACGATAACATCTCCACGCGTGTGGGTTGGAAGATGAGCTATGAGCTATGGTGCCCTACTAATCACCGCCAACTTTTTCCATCCCAGAGTCTTAGAGTCAATGGGTACATGCACGATAACATCACCACCCGTGTGGGTTGGAAGATGAGCTATGGAAGATGAGCTATGGAAGATGAGCTATGAGCTATGGTGCCCTACTAATCACCGCCAACTTTTTCCATCCCAGAGTCTCAGAGTCAATGGGTACATGCACGATAACATCTCCACGCGTGTGGGTTGGAAGATGAGCTATGGAAACCTTCAAAATTGCCCTACTAATCACCGCCAACTTTTTCCATCCCAGAGTCTCAGAGTCAATGGGTACATGCACGATAACATCTCCACGCGTGTGGGTTGGAAGATGAGCTATGAGCTATGGTGCCCTACTAATCACCGCCAACTTTTTCCATCCCAGAGTCTTAGAGTCAATGGGTACATGCACGATAACATCACCACCCGTGTGGGTTGGAAGATGAGCTATGGAAGATGAGCTATGAGCTATGGTGCCCTACTAATCACCGCCAACTTTTTCCATCCCAGAGTCTTAGAGTCAGTGGGTACATGCACGATAACATCTCCACGCGTGTGGGTTGGAAGATGAGCTATGGAAACCTTCAAAATTGCCCTACTACTCAACGCCAACTTTTTCCATCCCAGAGTCTCAGAGTCAATGGGTACATGCACGATAACATCTCCACGCGTGTGGGTTGGAAGATGAGCTATGAGCTATGGTGCCCTACTAATCACCGCCAACTTTTTCCATCCCAGAGTCTTAGAGTCAGTGGGTACATGCACGATAACATCTCCACGCGTGTGGGTTGGAAGATGAGCTATGAGCTATGGTGCCCTACTAATCACCGCCAACTTTTTCCATCCCAGAGTCTTAGAGTCAGTGGGTACATGCACGATAACATCTCCACGCGTGTGGGTTGGAAGATGAGCTATGGAAACCTTAAAAATTGCCCTGCTGACCACCGCCAACTTTTTCCATCCCAGAGTCTCAGAGTCAATGGGTACATGCACGATAACATCTCCACGCGTGTGGGTTGGAAGATGAGCTATGAGCTATGGTGCCCTACTAATCACCGCCAACTTTTTCCATCCCAGAGTCTTAGAGTCAGTGGCTACATGCACGATAACATCTCCACGCGTGTGGGTTGGAAGATGAGCTATGGAAGATGAGCTATGAGCTATGGTGCCCTACTAATCACCGCCAACTTTTTCCATCCCAGAGTCTTAGAGTCAGTGGGTACATGCACGATAACATCTCCACGCGTGTGGGTTGGAAGATGAGCTATGGAAACCTTCAAAATTGCCCTACTAATCACCGCCAACTTTTTCCATCCCAGAGTCTCAGAGTCAATGGGTACATGCACGAAAACATCTCCACGCGTGTGGGTTGGAAAATGAGCTATGGAAGATGAGCTATGAGCTATGGTGCCCTACTAATCACCGCCAACTTTTTCCATCCCAGAGTCTCAGAGTCAATGGGTACATGCACGATAACATCTCCACGCGTGTGGGTTGGAAAATGAGCTATGGAAGATGAGCTTTGAGCTATGGTGCCCTACTAATCACCGCCAACTTTTGCCATCCCAGAGTCTCAGAGTCAATGGGTACATGCACGATAACATCTCCACGCGTGTGGGTTGGAAGATGAGCTATGGAAGATGAGCTATGGAAGATGAGCTATGGAAGATGAGCTATGAGCTATGGTGCCCTACTAATCACCGCCAACTTTTTCCATCCCAGAGTCTTAGAGTCAATGGGTACATGCACGATAACATCTCCACGCGTGTGGGTTGGAAGATGAGCTATGAGCTATGGTGCCCTACTAATCACCGCCAACTTTTTCCATCCCAGAGTCTTAGAGTCAATGGGTACATGCACGATAACATCTCCACGCGTGTGGGTTGGAAGATGAGCTATGAGCTATGGTGCCCTACTAATCACCGCCAACTTTTTCCATCCGAGAATCTTAGAGTCAATAGGTACATGCACGATAACATCTCCACGCGTGTGGGTTGGAAGATGAGCTATGGAAACCTTCAATATTGCCCTACTAATCACCGCCAACTTTTTCCATCCCAGAGTCTTAGAGTCAATGGGTACATGCACGATAACATCTCCACGCGTGTGGGTTGGAAGATGAGCTATGAGCTATGGTGCCCTACTAATCACCGCCAACTTTTTCCATCCCAGAGTCTTAGAGTCAATGGGTACATGCACGATAATATCTCCACGCGTGTGGGTTGGAAGATGAGCTATGGAAACCTTCAAAATTGCCCTACTAATTACCGCCAACTTTTTCCATCCCAGAGTCTTAGAGTCAATGGGTACATGCACGATAACATCTCCACGCGTGTGGGTTGGAAAATGAGCTATGGAAGATGAGCTATGAGCTATGGTGCCCTACTAATCACCGCCAACTTTTTCCATCCCAGAGTCTCAGAGTCAATGGGTACATGCACGATAACATCTCCACGCGTGTGGGTTGGAAGATGAGCTATGGAAACCTTCAAAATTGCCCTACTAATCACCGCCAACTTTTTCCATCCCAGAGTCTTAGAGTCAATGGGTACATGCACGATAACATCTCCACGCGTGTGGGTTGGAAGATGAGCTATGGAAACCTTCAAAATTGCCCTACTAATCACCGCCAACTTTTTCCATCCCAGAGTCTCAGAGTCAATGGGTACATGCACGATAACATCTCCACGCGTGTGGGTTGGAAAATGAGCTATGGAAGATGAGCTATGAGCTATGGTGCCCTACTAATCACCGCCAACTTTTTCCATCCCAGAGTCTCAGAGTCAATGGGTACATGCACGATAACATCACCACCCGTGTGGGTTGGAAGATGAGCGATGAGCTATGGTGCCCTACTAATCACCGCCAACTTTTGCCATCCCAGAGTCTCAGAGTCAATGGGTACATGCACGATAACATCTCCACGCGTGTGGGTTGGAAGATGAGCTATGGAAGATGAGCTATGGAAGATGAGCTATGAGCTATGGTGCCCTACTAATCACCGCCAACTTTTTCCATCCCAGAGTCTTAGAGTCAATGGGTACATGCACGATAACATCTCCACGCGTGTGGGTTGGAAGATGAGCTATGGAAACCTTCAAAATTGCCCTACTAATCACCGCCAACTTTTTCCATCCCAGAGTCTCAGAGTCAATGGGTACATGCACGATAATATCTCCACGCGTGTGGGTTGGAAGATGAGCTATGGAAACCTTCAAAATAGCCCTACTGACCACGGCCAACTTTTTCCATCCCAGATTCTTAGAGTCAATAGGTACATGCACGATAACATCTCCACGCGTGTGGGTTGGAAGATGAGCTATGGAAGATGAGCTATGAGCTATGGTGCCCTACTAATCACCGCCAACTTTTTCCATCCCAGAGTCTTAGAGTCAGTGGGTACAAGCACGATAACATCTCCACGCGTGTGGGTTGGAAGATGAGCTATGGAAGATGAGCTATGAGCTATGGTGCCCTACTAATCACCGCCAACTTTTTCCATCCGAGAGTCTTAGAGTCAATAGGTACATGCACGATAACATCTCCACGCGTGTGGGTTGGAAGATGAGCTATGGAAACCTTCAAAATTGCCCTACTAATCACCGCCAACTTTTTCCATCCCAGAGTCTCAGAGTCAATGGGTACATGCACGATAACATCTCCACGCGTGTGGGTTGGAAGATGAGCTATGGAAACCTTCAAAATTGCCCTACTAATCACCGCCAACTTTTTCCATCCCAGAGTCTTAGAGTCAATGGGTACATGCACGATAACATCTCCACGCGTGTGGGTTGGAAGATGAGCTATGGAAACCTTCAAAATTGCCCTACTAATCACCGCCAACTTTTTCCATCCCAGAGTCTCAGAGTCAATGGGTACATGCACGATAACATCTCCACGCGTGTGGGTTGGAAAATGAGCTATGGAAGATCAGCTATGAGCTATGGTGCCCTACTAATCACCGCCAACTTTTTCCATCCCAGAGTCTTAGAGTCAGTGGGTACATGCACGATAACATCTCCACGCGTGTGGGTTGGAAGATGAGCTATGGAAGATGAGCTATGAGCTATGGTGCCCTACTACTCAACGCCAACTTTTTCCATCCCAGAGTCTCAGAGTCAATGGGTACATGCACGATAACATCACCACCCGTGTGGGTTGGAAGATGAGCTATGAGCTATGGTGCCCTACTAATCACCGCCAACTTTTGCCATCCCAGAGTCTCAGAGTCAATGGGTACATGCACGATAACATCTCCACGCGTGTGGGTTGGAAGATGAGCTATGGAAGATGAGCTATGGAAGATGAGCTATGGAAGATGAGCTATGAGCTATGGTGCCCTACTAATCACCGCCAACTTTTTCCATCCCAGAGTCTTAGAGTCAATGGGTACATGCACGATAACATCTCCACGCGTGTGGGTTGGAAGATGAGCTATGGAAACCTTCAAAATTGCCCTACTAATCACCGCCAACTTTTTCCATCCCAGAGTCTCAGAGTCAATGGGTACATGCACGATAATATCTCCACGCGTGTGGGTTGGAAGATGAGCTATGGAAACCTTCAAAATTGCCTTACTGACCACGGCCAACTTTTTCCATCCCAGATTCTTAGAGTCAATAGGTACATGCACTATAACATCTCCACGCGTGTGGGTTGGAAGATGAGCTATGGAAACCTTCAAAATTGCCCTACTGACCACGGCCAACTTTTTCCATCCCAGAGTCTCAGAGTCAATGGGTACATGCACGAAAACATCTCCACGCGTGTGGGTTGGAAAATGAGCTATGGAAGATGAGCTATGAGCTATGGTGCCCTACTAATCACCGCCAACTTTTTCCATCCCAGAGTCTCAGAGTCAATGGGTACATGCACGAAAACATCTCCACGCGTGTGGGTTGGAAAATGAGCTATGGAAGATGAGCTATGAGCTATGGTGCCCTACTAATCACCGCCAACTTTTTCCATCCCAGAGTCTCAGAGTCAATGGGTACATGCACGATAACATCTCCACGCGTGTGGGTTGGAAAATGAGCTATGGAAGATGAGCTTTGAGCTATGGTGCCCTACTAATCACCGCCAACTTTTGCCATCCCAGAGTCTCAGAGTCAATGGGTACATGCACGATAACATCTCCACGCGTGTGGGTTGGAAGATGAGCTATGGAAGATGAGCTATGGAAGATGAGCTATGAGCTATGGTGCCCTACTAATCACCGCCAACTTTTTCCATCCCAGAGTCTTAGAGTCAATGGGTACATGCACGATAACATCTCCACGCGTGTGGGTTGGAAGATGAGCTATGGAAACCTTCAAAATTGCCCTACTAATCACCGCCAACTTTTTCCATCCCAGAGTCTCAGAGTCAATGGGTACATGCACGATAATATCTCCACGCGTGTGGGTTGGAAAATGAGCTATGGAAGATGAGCTATGAGCTATGGTGCCCTACTAATCACCGCCAACTTTTTCCATCCCAGAGTCTTAGAGTCAATGGGTACATGCACGATAACATCTCCACGCGTGTGGGTTGGAAGATGAGCTATGGAAGATGAGCTATGAGCTATGGTGCCCTACTAATCACCGCCAACTTTTTTCATCCCAGAGTCTCAGAGTCAATGGGTACATGCACGATAACATCTCCACGCGTGTGGGTTGGAAGATGAGCTATGGAAGATGAGCTATGGAAGATGAGCTATGGTGCCCTACTAATCACCGCCAACTTTTTCCATCCCAGAGTCTTAGAGTCAGTGGGTACATGCACGATAACATCTCCACGCGTGTGGGTTGGAAGATGAGCTATGGAAGATGAGCTATGAGCTATGGTGCCCTACTAATCACCGCCAACTTTTTCCATCCCAGAGTCTTAGAGTCAGTGGGTACATGCACGATAACATCTCCACGCGTGTGGGTTGGAAAATGAGCTATGGAAGATGAGCTATGAGCTATGGTGCCCTACTACTCAACGCCAACTTTTTCCATCCCAGAGTCTTAGAGTCAATGGGTACATGCACGATAACATCTCCACGCGTGTGGGTTGGAAGATGAGCTATGGAAGATGAGCTATGAGCTATGGTGCCCTACTAATCACCGCCAACTTTTTCCATCCCAGAGTCTTAGAGTCAGTGGGTACATGCACGATAACATCTCCACGCGTGTGGGTTGGAAGATGAGCTATGGAAGATGAGCTATGAGCTATGGTGCCCTACTAATCACCGCCAACTTTTTCCATCCCAGAGTCTCAGAGTCAATGGGTACATGCACGATAACATCACCGCCCGTGTGGATTGGAAGATGAGCTATGGAAGCGTTCAAAATTGCCCTACTGACCACCGCCAACTTTTTCCATCCCAGAGTCTCAGAGTCAATGGGTACATGCACGATAACATCTCCACGCGTGTGGGTTGGAAGATGAGCTATGGAAGATGAGCTATGAGCTATGGTGCCCTACTAATCACCGCCAACTTTTTCCATCCCAGAGTCTCAGAGTCAATGGGTACATGCATGATAACATCACCGCCCGTGTGGATTGGAAGATGAGCTATGGAAGCGTTCAAAATTGCCCTACTGACCACCGCCAACTTTTTCCATCCCAGAGTCTCAGAGTCAATGGGTACATGCACGATAACATCTCCACGCGTGTGGGTTGGAAGATGAGCTATGGAAGATGAGCTATGAGCTATGGTGCCCTACTAATCACCGCCAACTTTTTCCATCCCAGAGTCTCAGAGTCAATGGGTACATGCACGATAACATCTCCACGCGTGTGGGTTGGAAGATGAGCTATGGAAGATGAGCTATGAGCTATGGTGCCCTACTAATCACCGCCAACTTTTTCCATCCCAGAGTCTTAGAGTCAATGGGTACATCCACGATAACATCTCCACGCGTGTGGGTTGGAAGATGAGCTATGGAAACCTTCAAAATTGCCCTACTAATCACCGCCAACTTTTTCCATCCCAGAGTCTCAGAGTCAATGGGTACATGCACGAAAACATCTCCACGCGTGTGGGTTGGAAAATGAGCTATGGAAGATGAGCTATGAGCTATGGTGCCCTACTAATCACCGCCAACTTTTTCCATCCCAGAGTCTTAGAGTCAGTGGGTACATGCACGATAACATCTCCACGCGTGTGGGTTGGAAAATGAGCTATGGAAGATGAGCTATGAGCTATGGTGCCCTACTAATCACCGCCAACTTTTTCCATCCCAGAGTCTTAGAGTCAGTGGGTACATGCACGATAACATCTCCACGCGTGTGGGTTGGAAGATGAGCTATGGAAGATGAGCTATGAGCTATGGTACCCTACTAATCACCGCCAACTTTTCCCATCCCAGAGTCTCAGAGTCAATGGGTACATGCACGATAACATCGCCACGCGTGTGGGTTGGAAGATGAGCTATGGAAGATGAGCTATGGAAGATGAGCTATGAGCTATGGTGCCCTACTAATCACAGCCAACTTTTTCCATCCCAGAGTCTTAGAGTCAATGGGTACATGCACGATAACATCTCCACGCGTGTGGGTTGGAAGATGAGCTATGAAAGATGAGCTATGAGCTATGGTACCCTACTAATCACCGCCAACTTTTTCCATCCCAGAGTCTTAGAGTCAGTGGCTACATGCACGATAACATCTCCACGCGTGTGGGTTGGAAGATGAGATATGGAAGATGAGCTATGAGCTATGGTGCCCTACTAATCACCGCCAACTTTTTCCATCCCAGAGTCTCAGAGTCAATGGGTACATGCACGATAACATCTCCACGCGTGTGGGTTGGAAGATGAGCTATGGAAGATGAGCTATGAGCTATGGTGCCCTACTAATCACTGCCAACTTTTTCCATCCCAGAGTCTTAGAGTCAATGGGTACATGCACGATAACATCTCCACGCGTGTGGGTTGGAAGATGAGCTATGGAAACCTTCAAAATTGCCGTACTAATCACCGCCAACTTTTTCCATCCCAGAGTCTTAGAGTCAATAGGTACATGCACGATAACATCTCCACGCGTGTGGGTTGGAAGATGAGCTATGGAAACCTTCAAAATTGCCCTACTAATCACCGCCAACTTTTTCCATCCCAGAGTCTTAGAGTCAGTGGGTACATGCACGATAACATCTCCACGCGTGTGGGTTGGAAGATGAGCTATGGAAGATGAGCTATGAGCTATGGTGCCCTACTAATCACCGCCAACTTTTTCCATCCCAGAGTCTTAGAGTCAATGGGTACATGCACGATAACATCTCCACGCGTGTGGGTTGGAAGATGAGCTATGGAAACCTTCAAAATTGCCCTACTAATCACCGCCAACTTTTTCCATCCCAGAGTCTCAGAGTCAATGGGTACATGCACGAAAACATCTCCACGCGTGTGGGTTGGAAAATGAGCTATGGAAGATGAGCTATGAGCTATGGTGCCCTACTAATCACCGCCAACTTTTTCCATCCCAGAGTCTCAGAGTCAATGGGTACATGCACGATAACATCTCCACGCGTGTGGGTTGGAAAATGAGCTATGGAAGATGAGATTTGAGCTATGGTGCCCTACTAATCACCGCCAACTTTTGCCATCCCAGAGTCTCAGAGTCAATGGGTACATGCACGATAACATCTCCACGCGTGTGGGTTGGAAGATGAGCTATGAGCTATGGTGCCCTACTAATCACCGCCAACTTTTTCCATCCCAGAGTCTTAGAGTCAATGGGTACATGCACGATAACATCTCCACGCGTGTGGGTTGGAAGATGAGCTATGGAAACCTTCAAAATTGCCCTACTAATCACCGCCAACTTTTTCCATCCCAGAGTCTCAGAGTCAATGGGTACATGCACGATAATATCTTCACGCGTGTGGGTTGGAAAATGAGCTATGGAAGATGAGCTATGAGCTATGGTGCCCTACTACTCAACGCCAACTTTTTCCATCCCAGAGTCTCAGAGTCAATGGGTACATGCACGATAACATCTCCACGCGTGTGGGTTGGAAGATGAGCTATGAGCTATGGTGCCCTACTAATCACCGCCAACTTTTTCCATCCCAGAGTCTCAGAGTCAATGGGTACATGCACGATAACATCTCCACGCGTGTGGGTTGGAAGATGAGCTATGGAAGATGAGCTATGAGCTATGGTGCCCTACTAATCACCGCCAACTTTTTCCATCCCAGAGTCTTAGAGTCAATGGGTACATGCACGATAACATCTCCACGCGTGTGGGTTGGAAGATGAGCTATGGAAACCTTCAAAATTGCCCTACTGACCACGGCCAACTTTTTCCATCCCAGAGTCTTAGAGTCAATAGGTACATGCACGATAACATCTCCACGCGTGTGGGTTGGAAGATGAGCTATGGAAACCTTCAAAATTGCCCTACTGACCACGGCCAACTTTTTCCATCCCAGAGTCTTAGAGTCAATGGGTACATGCACGATAACATCTCCACGCGTGTGGGTTGGAAGATGAGCTATGGAAACCTTCAAAATTGCCCTACTGACCACGCCCAACTTTTTCCATCCCAGAGTCTTAGAGTCAGTGGGTACATGCACGATAACATCTCCACGCGTGTGGGTTGGAAGATGAGCTATGGAAACCTTCAAAATTGCCCTACTAATCACCGCCAACTTTTTCCGTCCCAGAGTCTTAGAGTCAATGGGTACATGCACGATAATATCTCCACGCGTGTGGGTTGGAAGATGAGTTATGGAAGATGAGCTATGAGCTATGGTGCCCTACTAATCACCGCCAACTTTTTCCATCCCAGAGTCTTAGAGTCAATGGGTACATGCACGATAACATCACCACCCGTGTGGGTTGGAAGATGAGCTATGGAAACCTTCAAAATTGCCCTACTGACCACGGCCAACTTTTTCCATCCGAGAGTCTTAGAGTCAATAGGTACATGCACGATAACATCTCCACGCGTGTGGGTTGGAAGATGAGCTATGGAAGATCAGCTATGAGCTATGGTGCCCTACTAATCACCGCCAACTTTTTCCATCCCAGAGTCTTAGAGTCAATAGATACATGCACGATAACATCTCCACGCGTGTGGGTTGGAAAATGAGCTATGGAAGATGAGCTATGAGCTATGGTGCCCTAATAATCACCGCCAACTTTTTCCATCCCAGAGTCTTAGAGTCAATGGGTAAATGCACGATAACATCCCCACGCGTGTGGGTTGGAAGATGAGCTATGGAAGATGAGCTATGAGCTATGGTGCCCTACTAATCACCGCCAACTTTTTCCATCCCAGAGTCTCAGAGTCAATGGGTACATGCACGATAACATCTCCACGCGTGTGGGTTGAAAGATGAGCTATGGAAGATGAGCTATGAGCTATGGTGCCCTACTAATCACCGCCAACTTTTTCCATCCCAGAGTCTCAGAGTCAATGGGTACATGCACGATAACATCTACACGCGTGTGGGTTGGAAGATGAGCTATGGAAACCTTCAAAATTGCCCTACTAATCACCGCCAACTTTTTCCATCCCAGAGTCTCAGAGTCAATGGGTACATGCACGATAACATCTCCACGCGTGTGGGTTGGAAGATGAGCTATGGAAGATGAGCTATGAGCTATGGTGCCCTACTAATCACCGCCAACTTTTTCCATCCCAGAGTCTCAGAGTCAATGGGTACATGCACGATAACATCTCCACGCGTGTGGGTTGGAAGATGAGCTATGGAAGATGAGCTATGAGCTATGGTGCCCTACTAATCACCGCCAACTTTTTCCATCCCAGAGTCTTAGAGTCAATGGGTACATGCACGATAACATCTCCACGCGTGTGGGTTGGAAGATGAGCTATGGAAGATGAGCTATGAGCTATGGTGCCCTACTAATCACCGCCAACTTTTTCCATCCCAGAGTCTCAGAGTCAATGGGTACATGCACGATAACATCTCCACGCGTGTGGGTTGGAAGATGAGCTATGGAAGATGAGCTATGGAAGATGAGCTATGAGCTATGGTGCCCTACTAATCACCGCCAACTTTTTCCATCCGAGAGTCTCAGAGTCAATGGGTACATATACGATAACATCTCCACGCGTGTGGGTTGGAAGATGAGCTATGGAAACCTTCAAAATTGCCCTACTAATCACCGCCAACTTTTTCCATCCCAGAGTCTTAGAGTCAGTGGGTACATGCACGATAACATCTCCACGCGTGTGGGTTGGAAGATGAGCTATGGAAGATGAGCTATGGAAGATGAGCTATGGAAGATGAGCTATGAGCTATGGTGCCCTACTACTCACCGCCAACTTTTTCCATCCCAGAGTCTCAGAGTCAATGGGTACATGCACGATAACATCTCCACGCGTGTGGGTTGGAAGATGAGCTATGGAAGATGAGCTATGAGCTATGGTGCCCTACTAATCACCGTCAACTTTTTCCATCCCAGAGTCTTAGAGTCAATGGGTACATGCACGATAACATCTCCACGCGTGTGGGTTGGAAGATGAGCTATGGAAACCTTCAAAATTGCCCTACTAATCACCGCCAACTTTTTCCATCCCAGAGTCTTAGAGTCAATGGGTACATGCACGATAACATCTCCACGCGTGTGGGTTGGAAGATGAGCTATGGAAACCTTCAAAATTGCCCTACTAATCACCGCCAACTTTTTCCATCCCAGAGTCTCAGAGTCAATGGGTACATGCACGATAACATCTCCACGCGTGTGGGTTGGAAGATGAGCTATGGAAGATGAGCTATGAGCTATGGTGCCCTACTAATCACCGCCAACTTTTTCCATCCCAGAGTCTTAGAGTCAATGGGTACATGCACGATAACATCTCCACGCGTGTGGGTTGGAAGATGAGCTATGGAAACCTTCAAAATTGCCCTACTAATCACCGCCATTTTTTTCCATCCCAGAGTCTCAGAGTCAATGGGTACATGCACGATAACATCTCCATGCGTGTGGGTTGGAAGATGAGCTATGGAAGATGAGCTATGAGCTATGGTGCCCTACTACTCAACGCCAACTTTTTCCATCCCAGAGTCTCAGAGTCAATGGGTACATGCACGATAACATCTCCACGCGTGTGGGTTGGAAGATGAGCTATGGAAACCTTCAAAATTGCCCTACTAATCACCGCCAACTTTTTCCATCCCAGAGTCTTAGAGTCAGTGGGTACATGCACGATAACATCTCCACGCGTGTGGGTTGGAAGATGAGCTATGGAAACCTTCAAAATTGCCCTACTGACCACGGCCAACTTTTTCCATCCGAGAGTCTTAGAGTCAATAGGTACATGCACGATAACATCTCCACGCGTGTGGGTTGGAAGATGAGCTATGGAAGATGAGCTATGAGCTATGGTGCCCTACTAATCACCGCCAACTTTTTCCATCCCAGAGTCTTAGAGTCAATGGGTACATGCACGATAACATCTCCACGCGTGTGGGTTGGAAGATGAGCTATGGAAACCTTCAAAATTGCCCTACTAATCACCGCCAACTTTTTCCATCCCAGAGTCTTAGAGTCAGTGGCTACATGCACGATAACATCTCCACGCGTGTGGGTTGGAAGATGAGCTATGGAAACCTTCAAAATTGCCCTACTAATCACCGCCAACCTTTTCCATCCCAGAGTCTTAGAGTCAGTGGCTACATGCACGATAACATCTCCACGCGTGTGGGTTGGAAGGTGAGCTATGGAAACCTTCAAAATTGCCCTACTAATCACCGCCAACTTTTTCCATCCCAGAGTCTCAGAGTCAATGGGTACATGCACGATAACATCTCCACGCGTGTGGGTTGGAAGATGAGCTATGGAAACCTTCAAAATTGCCCTACTAATCACCGCCAACTTTTTCCATCCCAGAGTCTTAGAGTCAATGGGTACATGCACGATAACATCTCCACGCGTGTGGGTTGGAAGATGAGCTATGGAAGATGAGCTATGGAAGATGAGCTATGAGCTATGGTGCCCTACTAATCACCGCCAACTTTTTCCATCCCAGAGTCTTAGAGTCAATGGGTACATGCACGATAACATCTCCACGCGTGTGGGTTGGAAGATGAGCTATGGAAACCTTCAAAATTGCCCTACTAATCACCGCCAACTTTTTCCATCCCAGAGTCTCAGAGTCAATGGGTACATGCACGAAAACATCTCCACGCGTGTGGGTTGGAAAATGAGCTATGGAAGATGAGCTATGAGCTATGGTGCCCTACTAATCACCGCCAACTTTTTCCATCCCAGAGTCTTAGAGTCAGTGGGTACATGCACGATAACATCTCCACCCGTGTGGGTTGGAAGATGAGCTATGGAAACCTTCAAAATTGCCCTACTGACCACGGCCAACTTTTTCCATCCCAGAGTCTTAGAGTCAGTGGGTACATGCACGATAACATCTCCACGCGTGTGGGTTGGAAGATGAGCTATGGAAAATGAGCTATGGAAGATGAGCTATGAGCTATGGTGCCCTACTAATCACCGCCAACTTTTTCCATCCCAGAGTCTTAGAGTCAATGGGTACATGCACGATAACATCTCCACGCGTGTGGGTTGGAAGATGAGCTATGGAAACCTTCAAAATTGCCCTACTAATCACCGCCAACTTTTTCCATCCCAGAGTCTTAGAGTCAATGGGTACATGCACGATAACATCTCCACGCGTGTGGGTTGGAAGATGAGCTATGGAAACCTTCAAAATTGCCCTACTAATCACCGCCAACTTTTTCCATCCCAGAGTCTCAGAGTCAATGGGTACATGCACGATAACATCTCCACGCGTGTGGGTTGGAAGATGAGCTATGGAAACCTTCAAAATTGCCCTACTGACCACGGCCAACTTTTTCCATCCCAGATTCTTAGAGTCAATGGGTACATGCACGATAACATCTCCACGCGTGTGGGTTGGAAGATGAGCTATGAGCTATGGTGCCCTACTAATCACCGCCAACTTTTTCCATCCCAGAGTCTTAGAGTCAGTGGCTACATGCACGATAACATCTCCACGCGTGTGGGTTGGAAGATGAGCTATGGAAACCTTCAAAATTGCCCTACTAATCACCGCCAACTTTTTCCATCCCAGAGTCTTAGAGTCAGTGGCTACATGCACGATAACATCTCCACGCGTGTGGGTTGGAAGATGAGCTATGGAAACCTTCAAAATTGCCCTACTAATCACCGCCAACTTTTTCCATCCCAGAGTCTTAGAGTCAGTGGCTACATGCACGATAACATCTCCACGCGTGTGGGTTGGAAGATGAGCTATGGAAACCTTCAAAATTGCCCTACTAATCACGGCCAACTTTTTCCATCCCAGAGTCTTAGAGTCAGTGGCTACATGCACGATAACATCTCCACGCGTGTGGGTTGGAAGATGAGCTATGGAAACCTTCAAAATTGCCCTACTAATCACCGCCAACTTTTTCCATCCCAGAGTATCAGAGTCAATGGGTACATGCACGATAACATCTCCACGCGTGTGGGTTGGAAGATGAGCTATGGAAGATGAGCTATGGAAGATGAGCTATGGAAGATGAGCTATGAGCTATGGTGCCCTACTAATCACCGCCAACTTTTTCCATCCCAGAGTCTTAGAGTCAGTGGCTACATGCACGATAACATCTCCACGCGTGTGGGTTGAAAGATGAGCTATGGAAACCTTCAAAATTGCCCTACTAATCACCGCCAACTTTTTCCTTCCCAGAGTCTCAGAGTCAATGGGTACATGCACGATAACATCTCCACGCGTGTGGGTTGGAAGATGAGCTATGGAAGATGAGCTATGGAAGATGAGCTATGAGCTATGGTGCCCTACTAATCACCGCCAACTTTTTCCATCCCAGAGTCTTAGAGTCAGTGGCTACATGCACGATAACATCTCCACGCGTGTGGGTTGGAAGATGAGCTATGGAAGATGAGCTATGGAAGATGAGCTATGAGCTATGGTGCCCTACTAATCACCGCCAACTTTTTCCATCCCAGAGTCTTAGAGTCAATGGGTACATGCACGATAACATCTCCACGCGTGTGGGTTGGAAGATGAGCTATGGAAGATGAGCTATGAGCTATGGTGCCCTACTAATCACCGCCAACTTTTTCCATCCCAGAGTCTTAGAGTCAGTGGGTACATGCACGATAACATCTCCACGCGTGTGGGTTGGAAGATGAGCTATGGAAACCTTCAAAATTGCCCTACTAATCACCGCCAACTTTTTCCATCCCAGAGTCTCAGAGTCAATGGGTACATGCACGAAAACATCTTCACGCGTGTGGGTTGGAAAATGAGCTATGGAAGATGAGCTATGAGCTATGGTGCCCTACTAATCACCGCCAACTTTTTCCATCCCAGAGTCTCAGAGTCAATTTGTACATGCACGATAACATCTCCACGCGTGTGGGTTGGAAGATGAGCTATGGAAGATGAGCTATGAGCTATGGTGCCCTACTAATCACCGCCAACTTTTTCCATCCCAGAGTCTCAGAGTCAATGGGTACATGCACGATAACATCTCCACGCGTGTGGGTTGGAAAATGAGCTATGGAAGATGAGCTTTGAGCTATGGTGCCCTACTAATCACCGCCAACTTTTGCCATCCCAGAGTCTCAGAGTCAATGGGTACATGCACGATAACATCTCCACGCGTGTGGGTTGGAAGATGAGCTATGGAAGATGAGCTATGAGCTATGGTGCCCTACTAATCACCGCCAACTTTTTCCATCCCAGAGTCTCAGAGTCAATGGGTACATGCACGATAACATCTCCACGCGTGTGGGTTGGAAGATGAGCTATGGAAGATGAGCTATGGAAGATGAGCTATGAGCTATGGTGCCCTACTAATCACCGCCAACTTTTGCCATCCCAGAGTCTCAGAGTCAATGGGTACATGCACGATAATATCTCCACGCGTGTGGGTTGGAAGATGAGCTATGGAAACCTTCAAAATTGCCCTACTAATCACCGCCAACTTTTTCCATCCCAGAGTCTCAGAGTCAGTGGCTACATGCACGATAACATCACCGCCCGTGTGGATTGGAAGATGAGCTATGGAAGCGTTCAAAATTGCCCTACTAATCACCGCCAACTTTTTCCATCCCAGAGTCTTAGAGTCAGTGGGTACATGCACGATAACATCTCCACGCGTGTGGGTTGGAAAATGAGCTATGGAAGATGAGCTATGAGCTATGGTGCCCTACTAATCACCGCCAACTTTTTCCATCCCAGAGTCTTAGAGTCAATGGGTACATGCACGATAACATCTCCACGCGTGTGGGTTGGAAGATGAGCTATGGAAGATGAGCTATGAGCTATGGTGCCCTACTAATCACCGCCAACTTTTTTCATCCAAGAGTCTCAGAGTCAATGGGTACATGCACGATAACATCTCCACGCGTGTGGGTTGGAAGATGAGCTATGGAAGATGAGCTATGGAAGATGAGCTATGGTGCCCTACTAATCACCGCCAACTTTTTCCATCCCAGAGTCTTAGAGTCAGTGGGTACATGCACGATAACATCTCCACGCGTGTGGGTTGGAAGATGAGCTATGGAAGATGAGCTATGAGCTATGGTGCCCTACTAATCACCGCCAACTTTTTCCATCCCAGAGTCTTAGAGTCAGTGGGTACATGCACGATAACATCTCCACGCGTGTGGGTTGGAAAATGAGCTATGGAAGATGAGCTATGAGCTATGGTGCCCTACTACTCAACGCCAACTTTTTCCATCCCAGAGTCTTAGAGTCAATGGGTACATGCACGATAACATCTCCACGCGTGTGGGTTGGAAGATGAGCTATGGAAGATGAGCTATGAGCTATGGTGCCCTACTAATCACCGCCAACTTTTTCCATCCCAGAGTCTTAGAGTCAGTGGGTACATGCACGATAACATCTCCACGCGTGTGGGTTGGAAGATGAGCTATGGAAGATGAGCTATGAGCTATGGTGCCCTACTAATCACCGCCAACTTTTTCCATCCCAGAGTCTCAGAGTCAATGGGTACATGCACGATAACATCACCGCCCGTGTGGATTGGAAGATGAGCTATGGAAGCGTTCAAAATTGCCCTACTGACCACCGCCAACTTTTTCCATCCCAGAGTCTCAGAGTCAATGGGTACATGCGCGATAACATCTCCACGCGTGTGGGTTGGAAGATGAGCTATGGAAGATGAGCTATGAGCTATGGTGCCCTACTAATCACCGCCAACTTTTTCCATCCCAGAGTCTCAGAGTCAATGGGTACATGCATGATAACATCACCGCCCGTGTGGATTGGAAGATGAGCTATGGAAGCGTTCAAAATTGCCCTACTGACCACCGCCAACTTTTTCCATCCCAGAGTCTCAGAGTCAATGGGTACATGCACGATAACATCTCCACGCGTGTGGGTTGGAAGATGAGCTATGGAAGATGAGCTATGAGCTATGGTGCCCTACTAATCACCGCCAACTTTTTCCATCCCAGAGTCTCAGAGTCAATGGGTACATGCACGATAACATCTCCACGCGTGTGGGTTGGAAGATGAGCTATGGAAGATGAGCTATGAGCTATGGTGCCCTACTAATCACCGCCAACTTTTTCCATCCCAGAGTCTTAGAGTCAATGGGTACATCCACGATAACATCTCCACGCGTGTGGGTTGGAAGATGAGCTATGGAAACCTTCAAAATTGCCCTACTAATCACCGCCAACTTTTTCCATCCCAGAGTCTCAGAGTCAATGGGTACATGCACGAAAACATCTCCACGTGTGGGTTGGAAAATGAGCTATGGAAGATGAGCTATGAGCTATGGTGCCCTACTAATCACCGCCAACTTTTTCCATCCCAGAGTCTTAGAGTCAGTGGGTACATGCACGATAACATCTCCACGCGTGTGGGTTGGAAAATGAGCTATGGAAGATGAGCTATGAGCTATGGTGCCCTACTAATCACCGCCAACTTTTTCCATCCCAGAGTCTTAGAGTCAGTGGGTACATGCACGATAACATCTCCACGCGTGTGGGTTGGAAGATGAGCTATGGAAGATGAGCTATGAGCTATGGTACCCTACTAATCACCGCCAACTTTTCCCATCCCAGAGTCTCAGAGTCAATGGGTACATGCACGATAACATCGCCACGCGTGTGGGTTGGAAGATGAGCTATGGAAGATGAGCTATGGAAGATGAGCTATGAGCTATGGTGCCCTACTAATCACAGCCAACTTTTTCCATCCCAGAGTCTTAGAGTCAATGGGTACATGCACGATAACATCTCCACGCGTGTGGGTTGGAAGATGAGCTATGAAAGATGAGCTATGAGCTATGGTACCCTACTAATCACCGCCAACTTTTTCCATCCCA
>CAKAIZ010000243.1:0-47501 GCA_916610145.1 Eristalis arbustorum | reverse complement strand
GCTATGAGCTATGGTGCCCTACTAATCACCGCCAACTTTTTCCATCCCAGAGTCTTAGAGTCAATGGGTACATGCACGATAACATCTCCACGCGTGTGGGTTGGAAGATGAGCTATGGAAAACGTCAAAATTGCCCTACTAATCACCGCCCAACTTTTTTCCATCCCAGAGTCTCAGAGTCAATGGGTACATGCACGAAAACATCTCCACGCGTGTGGGTTGGAAGATGAGCTATGGAAGATGAGCTATGAGCTATGGTGCCCTACTAATCACCGCGCCAACTTTTTCCATCCCAGAGTCTTAGAGTCAATGGGTACATGCACGATAACATCTCCACGCGTGTGGGTTGGAAGATGAGCTATGGAAACCTTCAAAATTGCCCTACTAATCACCGCCAACTTTTTCCATCCCAGAGTCTTAGAGTCAATGGGTACATGCACGATAATATCTCCACGCGTGTGGGTTGGAAGATGAGCTTTGAGCTATGGTGCCCTACTAATCACCGCCAACTTTTTCCATCCCAGAGTCTCAGAGTCAATGGGTACATGCACGATAACAATCTCCACGCGTGTGGGTTGGAAGATGAGCTATGGAAACCTTCAAAATTGCCCTACTAATCACCGCCAACTTTTTCCATCCCAGAGTCTTAGAGTCAATGGGTACATGCACGATAACATCTCCACGCGTGTGGGTTGGAAGATGAGCTATGGAAACCTTCAAAATTGCCCTACTAATCACCGCCAACTTTTTCCATCCCAGAGTCTCAGAGTCAATGGGTACATGCACGATAACATCTCCACGCGTGTGGGTTGGAAGATGAGCTATGGAAGATGAGCTATGAGCTATGGTGCCCTACTAATCACCGCCAACTTTTTCCATCCCAGAGTCTTAGAGTCAGTGGGTACATGCACGATAACATCTCCACCCGTGTGGGTTGGAAGATGAGCTATGGAAACCTTCAAAATTGCCCTACTGACCACGGCCAACTTTTTCCATCCGAGAGTCTTAGAGTCAGTGGGTACATGCACGATAACATCTCCACGCGTGTGGGTTGGAAGATGAGCTATGGAAAATGAGCTATGGAAGATGAGCTATGAGCTATGGTGCCCTACTAATCACCGCCAACTTTTTCCATCCCAGAGTCTTAGAGTCAATGGGTACATGCACGATAACATCTCCACGCGTGTGGGTTGGAAAATGAGCTATGGAAGATAAGCTATGAGCTATGGTGCCCTACTAATCACCGCCAACTTTTTCCATCCGAGAGTCTCAGAGTCAATGGGTACATGCACGATAACATCTCCACGCGTGTGGGTTGGAAGATGAGCTATGGAAGATGAGCTATGAGCTATGGTGCCCTACTAATCATCGCCAACTTTTTCCATCCCAGAGTCTTAGAGTCAATGGGTACATGCACGATAACATCTCCACGCGTGTGGGTTGGAAGATGAGCTATGGAAACCTTCAAAATTGCCCTACTGACCACGGCCAACTTTTTCCATCCCAGAGTCTCAGAGTCAATGGGTACATGCACGATAACATCTCCACGCGTGTGGGTTGGAAGATGAGCTATGGAAGATGAGCTATGAGCTATGGTGCCCTACTAATCACCGCCAACTTTTTCCATCCCAGAGTCTTAGAGTCAATGGGTACATGCACGATAACATCTCCACGCGTGTGGGTTGGAAAATGAGCTATGGAAGATGAGCTATGAGCTATGGTGCCCTACTAATCACCGCCAACTTTTTCCATCCGAGACTCTTAGAGTCAATAGGTACATGCACGATAACATCTCCACGCGTGTGGGTTGGAAGATGAGCTATGGAAGATGAGCTATGAGCTATGGTGCCCTACTAATCACCGCCAACTTCTTCCATCCCAGAGTCTTAGAGTCAATGGGTACATGCACGATAACATCTCCACGCGTGTGGGTTGGAAGATGAGCTATGGAGGATGAGCTATGAGCTATGGTACCCTACTAATCACCGCCAACTTTTTCCATCCCAGAGTCTCAGAGTCAATGGGTACATGCACGATAACATCTCCACGCGTGTGGGTTGGAAGATGAGCTATGGAAGATGAGCTATGGAAGATGAGCTATGGAAGATGAGCTATGGAAGATGAGCTATGGAAGATGAGCTATGAGCTATGGTGCCCTACTAATCACCGCCAACTTTTTCCGTCCCAGAGTCTTAGAGTCAATGGGTACATGCACGATAACATCTCCACGCGTGTGGGTTGGAAGATGAGCTATGGAAACCTTCAAAATTGCCCTACTAAACACCGCCAACTTTTTCCATCCCAGAGTCTCAGAGTCAATGGGTACATGCACGATAACATCTCCACGCGTGTGGGTTGGAAGATGAGCTATGGAAGATGAGCTATGAGCTATGGTGCCCTACTAATCACCGCCAACTTTTTCCATCCCAGAGTCTCAGAGTCAATGGGTACATGCACGATAACATCTCCACACGTGTGGGTTGGAAGATGAGCTATGGAAACCTTCAAAATTGCCCTACTAATCACCGCCAACTTTTTCCATCCCAGAGTCTCAGAGTCAATGGGTACATGCACGATAACATCTCCACGCGTGTGGGTTGGAAGATGAGCTATGGAAGATGAGCTATGAGCTATGGTGCCCTACTAATCACCGCCAACTTTTTCCATCCCAGAGTCTTAGAGTCAATGGGTACATGCACGATAACATCTCCACGCGTGTGGGTTGGAAGATGAGCTATGGAAACCTTCAAAATTGCCCTACTAATCGCCGCCAACTTTTTCCATCCCAGAGTCTCAGAGTCAATGGGTACATGCACGATAACATCTCCACGCGTGTGGGTTGGAAGATGAGCTATGGAAACCTTCAAAATTGCCCTACTAATCACCGCCAACTTTTTCCATCCCAGAGTCTCAGAGTCAATGGGTACATGCACGATAACATCTCCACGAGTGTGGGTTGGAAGATGAGCTATGGAAGATGAGCTATGAGCTATGGTGCCCTACTACTCAACGCCAACTTTTTCCATCCGAGAGTCTTAGAGTCAATGGGTACATGCACGATAACATCTCCACGCGTGTGGGTTGGAAGATGAGCTATGGAAGATGAGCTATGAGCTATGGTGCCCTACTAATCACCGCCAACTTTTTCCATCCCAGAGTCTCAGAGTCAATGGGTACATGCACGATAACATCTCCACGCGTGTGGGTTGGAAGATGAGCTATGGAAGATGAGCTATGAGCTATGGTGCCCTACTAATCACCGCCAACTTTTTCCATCCCAGAGTCTTAGAGTCAATGGGTACATGCACGATAACATCTCCACGCGTGTGGGTTGGAAGATGAGCTATGGAAACCTTCAAAATTGCCCTACTGACCACGGCCAACTTTTTCCATCCCAGATTCTTAGAGTCAATAGGTACATGCACGATAACATCTCCACGCGTGTGGGTTGGAAGATGAGCTATGGAAACCTTCAAAATTGCCCTACTGACCACGGCCAACTTTTTCCATCCCAGATTCTTAGAGTCAATAGGTACATGCACGATAACATCTCCACGCGTGTGGGTTGGAAGATGAGCTATGGAAGATGAGCTATGGAAGATGAGCTATGGAAGATGAGCTATGGAAGATGAGCTATGAGCTATGGTGCCCTACTAATCACCGCCAACTTTTTCCATCCCAGAGTCTTAGAGTCAATGGGTACATGCACGATAACATCTCCACGCGTGTGGGTTGGAAGATGAGCTATGGAAGATGAGCTATGAGCTATGGTGCCCTACTAATCACCGCCAACTTTTTCCATCCCAGAGTCTTAGAGTCAATGGGTACATGCACTATAACATCTCCACGCGTGTGGGTTGGAAGATGAGCTATGAGCTATGGTGCCCTACTAATCACCGCCAACTTTTTCCATCCCAGAGTCTTAGAGTCAATGGGTACATGCAAGAAGATGAGCTATGGAAGATGAGCTATGAGCTATGGTGCCCTACTAATCACCGCCAACTTTTTCCATCCCAGAGTCTTAGAGTCAGTGGGTACATGCACGATAACATCTCCACGCGTGTGGGTTGGAAGATGAGCTATGGAAACCTTCAAAATTGCCTACTAATCACCGCCAACTTTTTCCATCCCAGAGTCTCAGAGTCAATGGGTACATGCACGATAACATCTCCACGCGTGTGGGTTGGAAAATGAGCTATGGAAGATGAGCTATGAGCTATGGTGCCCTACTAATCACCGCCAACTTTTTCCATCCCAGAGTCTCAGAGTCAATGGGTACATGCACGATAACATCTCCACGCGTGTGGGTTGGAAGATGAGCTATGGAAAATGAGCTATGAGCTATGGTGCCCTACTAC
Organism: Eristalis arbustorum; assembly: GCA_916610145.1. Lineage (NCBI taxonomy): Eukaryota > Metazoa > Arthropoda > Insecta > Diptera > Syrphidae > Eristalis > Eristalis arbustorum. The sequence continues at coordinate 43,143 of CAKAIZ010000243.1, read as the reverse complement.
TCAACGCCAACTTTTTCCATCCCAGAGTCTCAGAGTCAATGGGTACATGCACGATAACATCTCCACGCGTGTGGGTTGGAAGATGAGCTATGGAAGATGAGCTATGAGCTATGGTGCCCTACTAATCACCGCCAACTTTTTCCATCCCAGAGTCTCAGAGTCAATGGGTACATGCACGATAACATCACCACCCGTGTGGGTTGGAAGATGAGCTATGGAAACCTTAAAAATTGCCCTGCTGACCACCGCCAACTTTTTCCATCCCAGAGTCTTAGAGTCAGTGGTACATGCACGATAACATCTCCACCCGTGTGGGTTGGAAGATGAGCTATGGAAGATGAGCTATGAGCTATGGTGCGCTACTAATCACCGCCAACTTTTTCCATCCCAGAGTCTTAGAGTCAATAGGTACATGCACGATAACATCTCCACGCGTGTGGGTTGGAAAATGAGCTATGGAAGATGAGCTATGAGCTATGGTACCCTACTAATCACCGCCAACTTTTTCCATCCCAGAGTCTCAGAGTCAATGGGTACATGCACGATAACATCTCCACGCGTGTGGGTTGGAAGATGAGCTATTGAAACCTTAAAAATTGCCCTGCTGACCACCGCCAACTTTTTCCATCCCAGAGTCTTAGAGTCAATAGGTACATGCACGATAACATCTCCACGCGTGTGGGTTGGAAGATGAGCTATGGAAGATGAGCTATGAGCTATGGTGCCCTACTAATCACCGCCAACTTTTTCCATCCCAGAGTCTTAGAGTCAATGGGTACATGCACGATAACATCACCGCCCGTGTGGATTGGAAGATTAGCTATGGAAGATGAGTTATGGAAGATGAGCTATGAGCTATGGTGCCCTACTAATCACCGCCAACTTTTTCCATCCCAGAGTCTTAGAGTCAATGGGTACATGCACGATAACATCTCCACGCGTGTGGGTTGGAAGATGAGCTATGGAAACCTTCAAAATTGCCCTACTGACCACGGCCAACTTTTTCCATCCGAGAGTCTTAGAGTCAATAGGTACATGCACGATAACATCTCCACGCGTGTGGGTTGGAAGATGAGCTATGGAAGATCAGCTATGAGCTATGGTGCCCTACTAATCACCGCCAACTTTTTCCATCCCAGAGTCTTAGAGTCAATAGGTACATGCACGATAACATCTCCACGCGTGTGGGTTGGAAAATGAGCTATGGAAGATGAGCTATGAGCTATGGTACCCTACTAATCACCGCCAACTTTTTCCATCCCAGAGTCTCAGAGTCAATGGGTACATGCACGATAACATCTCCACGCGTGTGGGTTGGAAGATGAGCTATGGAAACCTTAAAAATTGCCCTGCTGACCACCGCCAACTTTTTCCATCCCAGAGTCTTAGAGTCAATAGGTACATGCACGATAACATCTCCACGCGTGTGGGTTGGAAGATGAGCTATGGAAGATGAGCTATGAGCTATGGTGCCCTACTAATCACCGCCAACTTTTTCCATCCCAGAGTCTTAGAGTCAATGGGTACATGCACGATAACATCACCGCCCGTGTGGATTGGAAGATGAGCTATGGAAGATGAGCTATGAGCTATGGTACCCTACTAATCACCGCCAACTTTTTCCATCCCAGAGTCTCAAAGTCAATGGGTACATGCACGATAACATCTCCACGCGTGTGGGTTGGAAGATGAGCTATGGAAGATGAGCTATGAGCTATGGTGCCCTACTAATCACCGCCAACTTTTTCCATCCCAGAGTCTCAGAGTCAATGGGTACATGCACGATAACATCTCCACGCGTGTGGGTTGGAAGATGAGCTATGGAAACCTTCAAAATTGCCCTACTAATCACCGCCAACTTTTTCCATCCCAGAGTCTCAGAGTCAATGGGTACATGCACGATAACATCACCGCCCGTGTGGATTGGAAGATGAGCTATGGAAGCGTTCAAAATTGCCCTACTGACCACCGCCAACTTTTTCCATCCCAGAGTCTCAGAGTCAATGGGTACATGCACGATAACATCTCCACGCGTGTGGGTTGGAAGATGAGCTATGGAAGATGAGCTATGAGCTATGGTGCCCTACTAATCACCGCCAACTTTTTCCATCCCAGAGTCTCAGAGTCAATGGGTACATGCACGATAACATCTCCACGCGTGTGGGTTGGAAAATGAGCTATGGAAGATGAGCTATGAGCTATGGTGCCCTACTAATCACCGCCAACTTTTTCCATCCCAGAGTCTTAGAGTCAATAGGTACATGCACGATAACATCTCCACGCGTGTGGATTGGAAGATGAGCTATGGAAGATGAGCTATGAGCTATGGTACCCTACTAATCACCGCCAACTTTTTCCATCCCAGAGTCTCAGAGTCACTGGGTACATGCACGATAACATCTCCACGCGTGTGGGTTGGAAGATGAGCTATGGAAAATGAGCTATGGAAGATGAGCTATGAGCTGTGGTGCCCTACTAATCACCGCCAACTTTTTCCATCCCAGAGTCTTAGAGTCAATGGGTACATGCACGATAACATCTCCACGCGTGTGGGTCGGAAGATGAGCTATGGAAACCTTCAAAATTGCCCTACTGACCACGGCCAACTTTTTCCATCCCAGAGTCTTAGAGTCAATAGGTACATGCACGATAACATCTCCACGCGTGTGGATTGGAAGATCAGCTATGGAAGATGAGCTATGAGCTATGGTACCCTACTAATCACCGCCAACTTTTTCCATCCCAGAGTCTCAGAGTCAATGGGTACATGCACGATAACATCTCCACGCGTGTGGGTTGGAAGATGAGCTATGGAAGATGAGCTATGAGCTATGGTGCCCTACTAATCACCGCCAACTTTTTCCATCCCAGAGTCTTAGAGTCAATGGGTACATGCACGATAACATCTCCACGCGTGTGGGTTGGAAGATGAGCTATGGAAACCTTCAAAATTGCCCTACTGACCACGGCCAACTTTTTCCATCCCAGAGTCTTAGAGTCAATAGGTACATGCACGATAACATCTCCACGCGTGTGGATTGGAAGATGAGCTATGGAAGATGAGCTATGAGCTATGGTACCCTACTACTCACCGCCAACTTTTTCCATCCCAGAATCTCAGAGTCAATGGGTACATGCACGATAACATCTCCACGCGTGTGGGTTGGAAGATGAGCTATGGAAGATGAGCTATGAGCTATGGTGCCCTACTACTCAACGCCAACTTTTTCCATCCCAGAGTCTTAGAGTCAATAGGTACATGCACGATAACATCTCCACGCGTGTGGGTTGGAAGATGAGCTATGGAAGATGAGCTATGAGCTATGGTGCCCTACTAATCACCGCCAACTTTTTCCATCCCAGAGTCTCAGAGTCAATGGGTACATGCACGATAACATCATCACCCGTGTGGGTTGGAAGATGAGCTATGGAAACCTTAAAAATCCCTACTGACCACGGCCAACTTTTTCCATCCCAGAGTCTCAGAGTCAATGGGTACATGCACGATAACATCACCACCCGTGTGGGTTGGAAGATGAGCTATGGAAGATGAGCTATGAGCTATGGTGCCCTACTAATCACCGCCAACTTTTTCCATCCCAGAGTCTTAGAGTCAATGGGTACATGCACGATAACATCTCCACGCGTGTGGGTTGGAAGATGAGCTATGGAAACCTTCAAAATTGCCCTACTAATCACCGCCAACTTTTTTCCATCCCAGAGTCTCAGAGTCAGTGGCTACATGCACGATAACATCTCCACGCGTGTGGGTTGGAAGATGAGCTATGGAAGATCAGCTATGAGCTATGGTGCCCTACTAATCACCGCCAACTTTTTCCATCCCAGAGTCTTAGAGTCAATAGGTACATGCACGATAACATCTCCACGCGTGTGGGTTGGAAGATGAGCTATGGAAACCTTCAAAATTGCCCTACTAATCACCGCCAACTTTTTCCATCCCAGAGTCTCAGAGTCAATGGTACATGCACGATAACATCACCGCCCGTGTGGATTGGAAGATGAGCTATGGAAGCGTTCAAAATTGCCCTACTGACCACCGCCAACTTTTTCCATCCCAGAGTCTCAGAGTCAATGGGTACATGCACGATAACATCTCCACGCGTGTGGGTTGGAAGATGAGCTATGGAAGATGAGCTATGAGCTATGGTGCCCTACTAATCACTGCCAACTTTTTCCATCCCAGAGTCTTAGAGTCAATGGGTACATGCACGATAATATCTCCACGCGTGTGGGTTGGAAGATGAGCTATGGAAACCTTCAAAATTGCCCTACTAATCACCGCCAACTTTTTCCATCCCAGAGTCTCAGAGTCAATAGGTACATGCACGATAACATCTCCACGCGTGTGGGTTGGAAGATGAGCTATGGAAGATGAGCTATGGAAGATGAGCTATGGAAGATGAGCTATGAGCTATGGTGCCCTACTAATCACCGCCAATTTTTTCCATCCCAGAGTCTTAGAGTCAATAGGTACATGCACGATAACATCTCCACGCGTGTGGGTTGGAAGATGAGTTATGGAAGATGAGCTATGAGCTATGGTGCCCTACTAATCACCGCCAACTTTTTCCATCCCAGAGTCTTAGAGTCAATGGGTACATGCACGATAACATCTCCACGCGTGTGGGTTGGAAGATGAGCTATGGAAGATGAGCTATGAGCTATGGTGCCCTACTACTCAACGCCAACTTTTTCCATCCCAGAGTCTTAGAGTCAATAGGTACATGCACGATAACATCTCCACGCGTGTGGGTTGGAAGATGAGCTATGGAAGATGAGTTATGAGCTATGGTGCCCTACTAATCACCGCCAACTTTTTCCATCCCAGAGTCTCAGAGTCAATGGGTTTATGCACGATAACATCATCACCCGTGTGGGTTGGAAGATGAGCTATGGAAACCTTAAAAATTGCCCTACTGACCACGGCCAACTTTTTCCATCACAGAGTCTCAGAGTCAATGGGTACATGCACGATAACATCACCACCCGTGTGGGTTGGAAGATGAGCTATGGAAGATGAGCTATGAGCTATGGTGCCCTACTAATCACCGCCAACTTTTTCCATCCCAGAGTCTTAGAGTCAATGGGTACATGCACGATAACATCTCCACGCGTGTGGGTTGGAAGATGAGCTATGGAAACCTTCAAAATTGCCCTACTAATCACTGCCAACTTTTTCCATCCCAGAGTCTCAGAGTCAGTGGCTACATGCACGATAACATCTCCACGCGTGTGGGTTGGAAGATGAGCTATGGAAGATGAGCTATGAGCTATGGTGCCCTACTAATCACCGCCAACTTTTTCCATCCCAGAGTCTTAGAGTCAGTGGGTACATGCACGATAACATCTCCACGCGTGTGGGTTGGAAGATGAGCTATGGAAACCTTCAAAATTGCCCTACTAATCACAGCCAACTTTTTCCATCCCAGAGTCTCAGAGTCAATGGGTACATGCACGATAACATCACCGCCCGTGTGGATTGGAAGATGAGCTATGGAAGCGTTCAAAATTGCCCTACTGACCACCGCCAACTTTTTCCATCCCAGAGTCTCAGAGTCAATGGGTACATGCACGATAACATCTCCACGCGTGTGGGTTGGAAGATGAGCTATGGAAGATGAGCTATGAGCTATGGTGCCCTACTAATCACCGCCAACTTTTTCCATCCCAGAGTCTTAGAGTCAATGGGTACATGCACGATAATATCTCCACGCGTGTGGGTTGGAAGATGAGCTATGGAAACCTTCAAAATTGCCCTACTAATCACCGCCAACTTTTTCCATCCCAGAGTCTCAGAGTCAATGGGTACATGCACGATAACATCACCGCCCGTGTGGATTGGAATATGAGCTATGGAAGCGTTCAAAATTGCCCTACTGACCACCGCCAACTTTTTCCATCCCAGAGTCTCAGAGTCAATGGGTACATGCACGATAACATCTCCACGCGTGTGGGTTGGAAGATGAGCTATGGAAGATGAGCTATGGAAGATGAGCTATGGAAGATGAGCTATGAGCTATGGTGCCCTACTAATCACCGCCAACTTTTTCCATCCCAGAGTCTTAGAGTCAATGGGTACATGCACGATAACATCTCCACGCGTGTGGGTTGGAAGATGAGCTATGGAAACCTTCAAAATTGCCCTACTAATCACCGCCAACTTTTTCCATCCCAGAGTCTCAGAGTCAATGGGTACATGCACGATAACATCACCGCCCGTGTGGATTGGAAGATGAGCTATGGAAGCGTTCAAAATTGCCCTACTGACCACCGCCAACTTTTTCCATCCCAGAGTCTCAGAGTCAATGGGTACATGCACGATAACATCTCCACGCGTGTGGGTTGGAAGATGAGCTATGGAAGATGAGCTATGAGCTATGGTGCCCTACTAATCACCGCCAACTTTTTCCATCCCAGAGTCTCAGAGTCAATGGGTACATGCACGATAACATCACCACCCGTGTGGGTTGGAAGATGAGCTATGGAAACCTTAAAAATTGCCCTGCTGACCACCGCCAACTTTTTCCATCCCAGAGTCTTAGAGTCAATGGGTACATGCACGATAATATCTCCACGCGTGTGGGTTGGAAGATGAGCTATGGAAACCTTCAAAATTGCCCTACTAATCACCGCCAACTTTTTCCATCCCAGAGTCTCAGAGTCAATGGGTACATGCACGAAAACATCTCCACGCGTGTGGGTTGGAAAATGAGCTATGGAAGATGAGCTATGAGCTATGGTGCCCTACTAATCACCGCCAACTTTTTCCATCCCAGAGTCTTAGAGTCAATGGGTACATGCACGATAATATCTCCACGCGTGTGGGTTGGAAGATGAGCTATGGAAGATGAGCTATGAGCTATGGTGCCCTACTACTCAACGCCAACTTTTTCCATCCCAGAGTCTCAGAGTCAATGGGTACATGCACGATAACATCTCCACGCGTGTGGGTTGGAAGATGAGCTATGGAAGATGAGCTATGAGCTATGGTGCCCTACTAATCACCGCCAACTTTTTCCATCCCAGAGTCTCAGAGTCAGTGGCTACATGCACGATAACATCTCCACGCGTGTGGGTTGGAAAATGAGCTATGGAAGATGAGCTTTGAGCTATGGTGCCCTACTAATCACCGCCAACTTTTGCCATCCCAGAGTCTAAGAGTCAATGGGTACATGCACGATAACATCACCACCCGTGTGGGTTGGAAGATGAGCTATGGAAGATGAGCTATGGAAGATGAGCTATGAGCTATGGTGCCCTACTAATCACCGCCAACTTTTTCCATCCCAGAGTCTTAGAGTCAATGGGTACATGCACGATAACATCTCCACGCGTGTGGGTTGGAAGATGAGCTATGGAAACCTTCAAAATTGCCCTACTAATCACCGCCAACTTTTTCCATCCCAGAGTCTCAGAGTCAATGGGTACATGCACGATAACATCACCGCCCGTGTGGATTGGAAGATGAGCTATGGAAGCGTTCAAAATTGCCCTACTGACCACCGCCAACTTTTTCCATCCCAGAGTCTCAGAGTCAATGGGTACATGCACGATAACATCTCCACGCGTGTGGGTTGGAAGATGAGCTATGGAAGATGAGCTATGAGCTATGGTGCCCTACTAATCACCGCCAACTTTTTCCATCCCAGAGTCTCAGAGTCAATGGGTACATGCACGATAACATCACCACCCGTGTGGGTTGGAAGATGAGCTATGGAAACCTTAAAAATTGCCCTGCTGACCACCGCCAACTTTTTCCATCCCAGAGTCTTAGAGTCAATGGGTACATGCACGATAATATCTCCACGCGTGTGGGTTGGAAGATGAGCTATGGAAACCTTCAAAATTGCCTTACTAATCACCGTCAACTTTTTCCATCCCAGAGTCTCAGAGTCAATGGGTACATGCACGAAAACATCTCCACGCGTGTGGGTTGGAAAATGAGCTATGGAAGATGAGCTATGAGCTATGGTGCCCTACTAATCACCGCCAACTTTTTCCATCCCAGAGTCTTAGAGTCAATGGGTACATGCACGATAATATCTCCACGCGTGTGGGTTGGAAGATGAGCTATGGAAACCTTCAAAATTGCCCTACTAATCACCGCCAACTTTTTCCATCCCAGAGTCTCAGAGTCAATGGGTACATGCACGATAACATCACCGCCCGTGTGGATTGGAAGATGAGCTATGGAAGCGTTCAAAATTGCCCTACTGACCACGGCCAACTTTTTCCATCCGAGAATCTTAGAGTCAATGGGTACATGCACGATAACATCTCCACGCGTGTGGGTTGGAAGATGAGCTATGGAAGATCAGCTATGAGCTATGGTGCCCTACTAATCACCGCCAACTTTTTCCATCCCAGAGTCTTAGAGTCAGTGGGTACATGCACGATAACATCTCCACGCGTGTGGGTTGGAAGATGAGCTATGGAAACCTTCAAAATTGCCCTACTGACCACGGCCAACTTTTTCCATCCCAGAGTCTCAGAGTCAATGGGTACATGCACGATAACATCTCCACGCGTGTGGGTTGGAAAATGAGCTATGGAAGATGAGCTTTGAGCTATGGTGCCCTACTAATCACCGCCAACTTTTGCCATCCCAGAGTCTCAGAGTCAATGGGTACATGCACGATAACATCACCGCCCGTGTGGATTGGAAGATGAGCTATGGAAGCGTTCAAAATTGCCCTACTGACCACCGCCAACTTTTTCCATCCCAGAGTCTCAGAGTCAATGGGTACATGCACGATAACATCTCCACGCGTGTGGGTTGGAAGATGAGCTATGGAAGATGAGCTATGAGCTATGGTGCCCTACTAATCACCGCCAATTTTTTCTATCCCAGAGTCTTAGAGTCAATAGGTACATGCACGATAACATCTCCACGCGTGTGGGTTGGAAGATGAGTTATGGAAGATGAGCTATGAGCTATGGTGCCCTACTAATCACCGCCAACTTTTTCCATCCCAGAGTCTTAGAGTCAATGGGTACATGCACGATAACATCTCCACGCGTGTGGGTTGGAAGATGAGCTATGGAAGATGAGCTATGAGCTATGGTGCCCTACTACTGAACGCCAACTTTTTTCATCCCAGAGTCTTAGAGTCAATAGGTACATGCACGATAACATCTCCACGCGTGTGGGTTGGAAGATGAGCTATGGAAGATGAGCTATGAGCTATGGTGCCCTACTAATCACCGCCAACTTTTTCCATCCCAGAGTCTCAGAGTCAATGGGTTTATGCACGATAACATCATCACCCGTGTGGGTTGGAAGATGAGCTATGGAAACCTTAAAAATTGCCCTACTGACCACGGCCAACTTTTTCCATCCGAGAGTCTTAGAGTCAATAGGTACATGCACGATAACATCTCCACGCGTGTGGGTTGGAAGATGAGCTATGGAAGATCAGCTATGAGCTATGGTGCCCTACTAATCACCGCCAACTTTTTCCATCCCAGAGTCTTAGAGTCAGTGGGTACATGCACGATAACATCTCCACGCGTGTGGGTTGGAAGATGAGCTATGGAAACCTTCAAAATTGCCCTACTAATCACCGCCAACTTTTTCCATCCCAGAGTCTCAGAGTCAATGGGTACATGCACGATAACATCACCGCCCGTGTGGATTGGAAGATGAGCTATGGAAGCGTTCAAAATTGCCCTACTGACCACCGCCAACTTTTTCCATCCCAGAGTCTCAGAGTCAATGGGTACATGCACGATAACATCTCCACGCGTGTGGGTTGGAAGATGAGCTATGGAAGATGAGCTATGAGCTATGGTGCCCTACTAATCACCGCCAACTTTTTCCATCCCAGAGTCTCAGAGTCAATGGGTACATGCACGATAACATCTCCACGCGTGTGGGTTGGAAGATGAGCTATGGAAGATGAGCTATGAGCTATGGTGCCCTACTACTCAACGCCAACTTTTTCCATCCAAGAGTCTTAGAGTCAATAGGTACATGCACGATAACATCTCCACGCGTGTGGGTTGGAAGATGAGCTATGGAAGATGAGCTATGAGCTATGGTGCCCTACTAATCACCGCCAACTTTTTCCATCCCAGAGTCTCAGAGTCAATGGGTACATGCACGATAACATCACCACCCGTGTGGGTTGGAAGATGAGCTATGGAAGATGAGCTATGAGCTATGGTGCCCTACTAATCACCGCCAACTTTTTCCATCCCAGAGTCTTAGAGTCAATGGGTACATGCACGATAACATCTCCACGCGTGTGGGTTGGAAGATGAGCTATGGAAACCTTCAAAATTGCCCTACTAATCACTGCCAACTTTTTCCATCCCAGAGTTTCAGAGTCAGTGGCTACATGCACGATAACATCTCCACGCGTGTGGGTTGGAAGATGAGCTATGGAAGATGAGCTATGAGCTATGGTGCCCTACTAATCACCGCCAACTTTTTCCATCCCAGAGTCTTAGAGTCAGTGGGTACATGCACGATAACATCTCCACGCGTGTGGGTTGGAAGATGAGCTATGGAAACCTTCAAAATTGCCCTACTAATCACCGCCAACTTTTTCCATCCCAGAGTCTCAGAGTCAATGGGTACATGCACGATAACATCACCGCCCGTGTGGATTGGAAGATGAGCTATGGAAGCGTTCAAAATTGCCCTACTGACCACCGCCAACTTTTTCCATCCCAGAGTCTCAGAGTCAATGGGTACATGCACGATAACATCTCCACGCGTGTGGGTTGGAAGATGAGCTATGGAAGATGAGCTATGAGCTATGGTGCCCTACTAATCACCGCCAACTTTTTCCATCCCAGAGTCTTAGAGTCAATGGGTACATGCACGATAACATCTCCACGCGTGTGGGTTGGAAGATGAGCTATGGAAACCTTCAAAATTGCCCTACTAATCACCGCCAACTTTTTCCATCCCAGAGTCTCAGAGTCAATGGGTACATGCACGATAACATCACCGCCCGTGTGGATTGGAAGATGAGCTATGGAAGCGTTCAAAATTGCCCTACTGACCACCACCAACTTTTTCCATCCCAGAGTCTCAGAGTCAATGGGTACATGCACGATAACATCTCCACGCGTGTGGGTTGGAAGATGAGCTATGGAAGATGAGCTATGAGCTATGGTGCCCTACTAATCACCGCCAACTTTTTCCATCCCAGAGTCTCAGAGTCAATGGGTACATGCACGATAACATCACCACCCGTGTGGGTTGGAAGATGAGCTATGGAAACCTTAAAAATTGCCCTGCTGACCACCGCCAACTTTTTCCATCCCAGAGTCTTAGAGTCAATGGGTACATGCACGATAATATCTCCACGCTTGTGGGTTGGAAGATGAGCTATGGAAACCTTCAAAATTGCCCTACTAATCACCGCCAACTTTTTCCATCCCAGAGTCTCAGAGTCAATGGGTACATGCACGAAAACATCTCCACGCGTGTGGGTTGGAAAATGAGCTATGGAAGATGAGCTATGAGCTATGGTGCCCTACTAATCACCGCCAACTTTTTCCATCCCAGAGTCTTAGAGTCAATGGGTACATGCACGATAATATCTCCACGCGTGTGGGTTGGAAGATGAGCTATGGAAGATGAGCTATGAGCTATGGTGCCCTACTACTCAACGCCAACTTTTTCCATCCCAGAGTCTCAGAGTCAATGGGTACATGCACGATAACATCTCCACGCGTGTGGGTTGGAAGATGAGCTATGGAAGATGAGCTATGAGCTATGGTGCCCTACTAATCACCGCCAACTTTTTCCATCCCAGAGTCTTAGAGTCAGTGGGTACATGCACGATAACATCTCCACGCGTGTGGGTTGGAAGATGAGCTATGGAAACCTTCAAAATTGCCCTACTAATCACCGCCAACTTTTTCCATCCCAGAGTCTCAGAGTCAATGGGTACATGCACGATAACATCTCCACGCGTGTGGGTTGGAAAATGAGCTATGGAAGATGAGCTTTGAGCTATGGTGCCCTACTAATCACCGCCAACTTTTTCCATCCCAGAGTCTCAGAGTCAGTGGCTACATGCACGATAACATCTCCACGCGTGTGGGTTGGAAAATGAGCTATGGAAGATGAGCTTTGAGCTATGATGCCCTACTAATCACCGCCAACTTTTGCCATCCCAGAGTCTAAGAGTCAATGGGTACATGCACGATAACATCACCACCCGTGTGGGTTGGAAGATGAGCTATGGAAGATGAGCTATGGAAGATGAGCTATGAGCTATGGTGCCCTACTAATCACCGCCAACTTTTTCCATCCCAGAGTCTTAGAGTCAATGGGTACATGCACGATAACATCTCCACGCGTGTGGGTTGGAAGATGAGCTATGGAAACCTTCAAAATTGCCCTACTAATCACCGCCAACTTTTTCCATCCCAGAGTCTCAGAGTCAATGGGTACATGCACGATAACATCACCGCCCGTGTGGATTGGAAGATGAGCTATGGAAGCGTTCAAAATTGCCCTACTGACCACCGCCAACTTTTTCCATCCCAGAGTCTCAGAGTCAATGGGTACATGCACGATAACATCTCCACGCGTGTGGGTTGGAAGATGAGCTATGGAAGATGAGCTATGAGCTATGGCGCCCTACTAATCACCGCCAACTTTTTCCATCCCAGAGTCTCAGAGTCAATGGGTACATGCACGATAACATCTCCACGCGTGTGGGTTGGAAAATGAGCTATGGAAGATGAGCTTTGAGCTATGGTGCCCTACTAATCACCGCCAACTTTTTCCATCCCAGAGTCTCAGAGTCAATGGGTACATGCACGATAACATCACCGCCCGTGTGGATTGGAAGATGAGCTATGGAAGCGTTCAAAATTGCCCTACTGACCACCGCCAACTTTTTCCATCCCAGAGTCTCAGAGTCAATGGGTACATGCACGATAACATCTCCACGCGTGTGGGTTGGAAGATGAGCTATGGAAGATGAGCTATGAGCTATGGCGCCCTACTAATCACCGCCAACTTTTTCCATCCCAGAGTCTCAGAGTCAATGGGTACATGCACGATAACATCACCACCCGTGTGGGTTGGAAGATGAGCTATGGAAACCTTAAAAATTGCCCTGCTGACCACCGCCAACTTTTTCCATCCCAGAGTCTAAGAGTCAATGGGTACATGCACGATAATATCTCCACGCGTGTGGGTTGGAAGATGAGCTATGGAAACCTTCAAAATTGCCCTACTAATCACCGTCAACTTTTTCCATCCCAGAGTCTCAGAGTCAATGGGTACATGCACGAAAACATCTCCACGCGTGTGGGTTGGAAAATGAGCTATGGAAGATGAGCTATGAGCTATGGTGCCCTACTAATCACCGCCAACTTTTTCCATCCCAGAGTCTTAGAGTCAATGGGTACATGCACGATAACATCTCCACGCGTGTGGGTTGGAAGATGAGCTATGGAAACCTTCAAAATTGCCCTACTAATCACCGCCAACTTTTTCCATCCCAGAGTCTCAGAGTCAGTGGCTACATGCACGATAACATCTCCACGCGTGTGGGTTGGAAGATGAGCTATGGAAACCTTCAAAATTGCCCTACTAATCACCGCCAACTTTTTCCATCCCAGAGTCTCAGAGTCAATGGGTACATGCACGATAACATCACCGCCCGTGTGGATTGGAAGATGAGCTATGGAAGCGTTCAAAATTGCCCTACTGACCACCGCCAACTTTTTCCATCCCAGAGTCTCAGAGTCAATGGGTACATGCACGATAACATCTCCACGCGTGTGGGTTGGAAGATGAGCTATGGAAGATGAGCTATGAGCTATGGCGCCCTACTAATCACCGCCAACTTTTTCCATCCCAGAGTGTCAGAGTCAATGGGTACATGCACGATAACATCACCACCCGTGTGGGTTGGAAGATGAGCTATGGAAACCTTAAAAATTGCCCTGCTGACCACCGCCAACTTTTTCCATCCCAGAGTCTAAGAGTCAATGGGTACATGCACGATAATATCTCCACGCGTGTGGGTTGGAAGATGAGCTATGGAAACCTTCAAAATTGGCCTACTAATCACCGTCAACTTTTTCCATCCCAGAGTCTCAGAGTCAATGGGTACATGCACGAAAACATCTCCACGCGTGTGGGTTGGAAAATGAGCTATGGAAGATGAGCTATGAGCTATGGTGCCCTACTAATCACCGCCAACTTTTTCCATCCCAGAGTCTTAGAGTCAATGGGTACATGCACGATAATATCTCCACGCGTGTGGGTTGGAAGATGAGCTATGGAAACCTTCAAAATTGCCCTACTAATCACCGCCAACTTTTTCCATCCCAGAGTCTCAGAGTCAATGGGTACATGCACGATAACATCACCGCCCGTGTGGATTGGAAGATGAGCTATGGAAGCGTTCAAAATTGCCCTACTGACCACGGCCAACTTTTTCCATCCGAGAGTCTTAGAGTCAATAGGTACATGCACGATAACATCTCCACGCGTGTGGGTTGGAAGATGAGCTATGGAAGATCAGCTATGAACTATGGTGCCCTACTAATCACCGCCAACTTTTTCCATCCCAGAGTCTTAGAGTCAGTGGGTACATGCACGATAACATCTCCACGCGTGTGGGTTGGAAGATGATCTATGGAAACCTTCAAAATTGCCCTACTAATCACCGCCAACTTTTTCCATCCCAGAGTCTCAGAGTCAGTGGCTACATGCACGATAACATCTCCACGCGTGTGGGTTGGAAGATGAGCTATGGAAACCTTCAAAATTGCCCTACTAATCACCGCCAACTTTTTCCATCCCAGAGTCTCAGAGTCAATGGCTACATGCACGATAACATCTCCACGCGTGTGGGTTGGAAGATGAGCTATGGAAGATGAGCTATGAGCTATGGTGCCCTACTAATCACCGCCAACTTTTTCCATCCCAGAGTCTTAGAGTCAATAGGTACATGCACGATAACATCTCCACGCGTGTGGGTTGGAAGATGAGCTATGGAAACCTTCAAAATTGCCCTACTAATCACCGCCAACTTTTTCCATCCCAGAGTCTTAGAGTCAATGTGTACATGCACGATAATATCTCCACGCGTGTGGGTTGGAAGATGAGCTATGGAAACCTTCAAAATTGCCCTACTAATCACCGCCAACTTTTTCCATCCCAGAGTCTCAGAGTCAATGTGTACATGCACGATAACATCTCCACGCGTGTGGGTTGGAAGATGAGCTATGAGCTATGGTGCCCTACTAATCACCGCCAACTTTTTCCATCCCAGAGTCTTAGAGTCAATGGGTACATGCACGATAACATCTCCACGCGTGTGGGTTGGAAGATGAGCTATGGAAACCTTCAAAATTGCCCTACTGACCAGGGCCAACTTTTTCCATCCGAGAGTCTTAGAGTCAATAGGTACATGCACGATAACATCTCCACGCGTGTGGGTTGGAAGATGAGCTATGGAAGATCAGCTATGAGTTATGGTGCCCTACTAATCACCGCCAACTTTTTCCATCCCAGAGTCTTAGAGTCAATAGGTACATGCACGATAACATCTCCACGCGTGTGGGTTGGAAGATGAGCTATGGAAACCTTCAAAATTGCCCTACTGACCACGGCCAACTTTTTCCATCCCAGAGTCTTAGAGTCAATAGGTACATGCACGATAACATCTCTACGCGTGTGGATTGGAAGATGAGCTATGGAAGATGAGCTATGAGCTATGGTACCCTACTAATCACCGCCAACTTTTTCCATCCCAGAGTCTCAGAGTCAATGGGTACATGCACGATAACATCTCCACGCGTGTGGGTTGGAAGATGAGCTATGGAAGATGAGCTATGGAAGATGAGCTATGAGCTATGGTGCCCTACTAATCACCGCCAACTTTTTCCATCCCAGAGTCTTAGAGTCAATGGGTACATGCACGATAACATCTCCACGCGTGTGGGTTGGAAGATGAGCTATGGAAACCTTCAAAATTGCCCTACTAATCACCGCCAACTTTTTCCATCCCAGAGTCTCAGAGTCAATGGGTACATGCACGATAACATCACCGCCCGTGTGGATTGGAAGATGAGCTATGGAAGCGTTCAAAATTGCCCTACTGACCACCGCCAACTTTTTCCATCCCAGAGTCTCAGAGTCAATGGGTACATGCACGATAACATCTCCACGCGTGTGGGTTGGAAGATGAGCTATGGAAACCTTCAAAATTGCCCTACTAATCACCGCCAACTTTTTCCATCCCAGAGTCTCAGAGTCAATGGGAAAATGCACGATAACATCACCGCCCGTGTGGATTGGAAGATGAGCTATGGAAGCGTTCAAAATTGCCCTACTGACCACCGCCAACTTTTTCCATCCCAGAGTCTTAGAGTCAATGGGTACATGCACGATAATATCTCCACGCGTGTGGGTTGGAAGATGAGCTATGGAAACCTTCAAAATTGCCCTACTAATCACCGCCAACTTTTTCCATCCCAGAGTCTTAGAGTCAGTGGCTACATGCACGATAACATCTCCACGCGTGTGGGTTGGAAGATGAGCTATGGAAGATGAGCTATGAGCTATGGTGCCCTACTAATCACCGCCAACTTTTTCCATCCCAGAGTCTTAGAGTCAATAGGTACATGCACGATAACATCTCCACGCGTGTGGGTTGGAAGATGAGCTATGGAAGATGAGCTATGGAAGATGAGCTATGAGCTATGGTGCCCTACTAATCACCGCCAACTTTTGCCATCCCAGAGTCTCAGAGTCAATGGGTACATGCACGATAACATCACCACCCGTGTGGGTTGGAAGATGAGCTATGGAAACCTTAAAGATTGCCCTGCTGACCACCGCCAACTTTTTCCATCCCAGAGTCTTAGAGTCAATAGGTACATGCACGATAACATCTCCACGCGTGTGGGTTGGAAGATGAGCTATGGAAGATAAGCTATGAGCTATGGTGCCCTACTAATCACCGCCAACTTTTTCCATCCCAGAGTCTCAAAGTCAATGGGTACATGCACGATAACATCTCCACGCGTGTGGGTTGGAAGATGAGCTATGGAAGATGAGCTATGAGCTATGCTGCCCTACTAATCACCGCCAACTTTTTCCATCCCAGAGTCTTAGAGTCAATGGGTACATGCACGATAACATCTCCACGCGTGTGGGTTGGAAGATGAGCTATGGAAACCTTAAAAATTGCCCTACTAATCACCGCCAACTTTTTCCATCCCAGAGTCTCAGAGTCAGTGGCTACATGCACGATAACATCTCCACGCGTGTGGGTTGGAAGATGAGCTATGGAAGATGAGCTATGAGCTATGGTGCCCTACTAATCACCGCCAACTTTTTCCATCCCATAGTCTTAGAGTCAGTGGGTACATGCACGATAACATCTCCACGCGTGTGGGTTGGAAGATGAGCTATGGAAACCTTCAAAATTGCCCTACTAATCACCGCCAACTTTTTCCATCCCAGAGTCTCAGAGTCAATGGGTACATGCACGATAACATCTCCACGCGTGTGGGTTGGAAGATGAGCTATGGAAACCTTCAAAATTGCCCTACTGACCACGGCCAACTTTTTCCATCCCAGAGTCTTAGAGTCAATAGGTACATGCACGATAACATCTCCACGCGTGTGGGTTGGAAGATGAGTTATGGAAGATGAGCTATGAGCTATGGTGCCCTACTAATCACCGCCAACTTTTTCCATCCCAGAGTCTTAGAGTCAATGGGTACATGCACGATAACATCTCCACGCGTGTGGGTTGGAAGATGAGCTATGGAAACCTTCAAAATTGCCCTACTGACCACGGCCAACTTTTTCCATCCCAGAGTCTTAGAGTCAATAGGTACATGCACGATAACATCTCCACGCGTGTGGGTTGGAAGATGAGTTATGGAAGATGAGCTATGAGCTATGGTGCCCTACTAATCACCGCCAACTTTTTCCATCCCAGAGTCTTAGAGTCAATGGGTACATGCACGATAACATCTCCACGCGTGTGGGTTGGAAGATGAGCTATGGAAACCTTCAAAATTGCCCTACTAATCACCGCCAACTTTTTCCATCCCAGAGTCTCAGAGTCAATGGGTACATGCACGATAACATCTCCACGCGTGTGGGTTGGAAGATGAGCTATGGAAACCTTCAAAATTGCCCTACTGACCACGGCCAACTTTTTCCATCCCAGAGTCTTAGAGTCAATAGGTACATGCACGATAACATCTCCACGCGTGTGGGTTGGAAGATGAGTTATGGAAGATGAGCTATGAGCTATGGTGCCCTACTAATCACCGCCAACTTTTTCCATCCCAGAGTCTCAGAGTCAATGGGTACATGCACGATAACATCACCGCCCGTGTGGATTGGAAGATGAGCTATGGAAGCGTTCAAAATTGCCCTACTGACCACCGCCAACTTTTTCCATCCCAGAGTCTTAGAGTCAATGGGTACATGCACGATAATATCTCCACGCGTGTGGGTTGGAAGATGAGCTATGGAAACCTTCAAAATTGCCCTACTAATCACCGCCAACTTTTTCCATCCCAGAGTCTTAGAGTCAGTGGCTACATGCACGATAACATCTCCACGCGTGTGGGTTGGAAGATGAGCTATGGAAGATGAGCTATGAGCTATGGTGCCCTACTAATCACCGCCAACTTTTTCCATCCCAGAGTCTTAGAGTCAATAGGTACATGCACGATAACATCTCCACGCGTGTGGGTTGGAAGATGAGCTATGGAAGATGAGCTATGAGCTATGGTGCCCTACTAATCACCGCCAACTTTTGCCATCCCAGAGTCTCAGAGTCAATGGGTACATGCACGATAACATCACCACCCGTGTGGGTTGGAAGATGAGCTATGGAAACCTTAAAGATTGCCCTGCTGACCACCGCCAACTTTTTCCATCCCAGAGTCTTAGAGTCAATAGGTACATGCACGATAACATCTCCACGCGTGTGGGTTGGAAGATGAGCTATGGTGCCCTACTAATCACCGCCAACTTTTTCCATCCCAGAGTCTCAAAGTCAATGGGTACATGCACGATAACATCTCCACGCGTGTGGGTTGGAAGATGAGCTATGGAAGATGAGCTATGAGCTATGGTGTCCTACTAATCACCGCCAACTTTTTCCATCCCAGAGTCTTAGAGTCAATGGGTACATGCACGATAACATCTCCACGCGTGTGGGTTGGAAGATGAGCTATGGAAACCTTAAAAATTGCCCTACTAATCACCGCCAACTTTTTCCATCCCAGAGTCTCAGAGTCAGTGGGTACATGCACGATAACATCTCCACGCGTGTGGGTTGGAAGATGAGCTATGGAAGATGAGCTATGAGCTATGGTGCCCTACTAATCACCGCCAACTTTTTCCATCCCAGAGTCTTAGAGTCAGTGGGTACATGCACGATAACATCTCCACGCGTGTGGGTTGGAAGATGAGCTATGGAAACCTTCAAAATTGCCCTACTAATCACCGCCAACTTTTTCCATCCCAGAGTCTCAGAGTCAATGGGTACATGCACGATAACATCTCCACGCGTGTGGGTTGGAAGATGAGCTATGGAAACCTTCAAAATTGCCCTACTGACCACGGCCAACTTTTTCCATCCCAGAGTCTTAGAGTCAATAGGTACATGCACAATAACATCTCCACGCGTGTGGGTTGGAAGATGAGTTATGGAAGATGAGCTATGAGCTATGGTGCCCTACTAATCACCGCCAACGTTTTCCATCCCAGAGTCTTAGAGTCAATGGGTACATGCACGATAACATCTCCACGCGTGTGGGTTGGAAGATGAGCTATGGAAACCTTCAAAATTGCCCTACTGACCACGGCCAACTTTTTCCATCCGAGAGTCTTAGAGTCAATAGGTACATGCACAATAACATCTCCACGCGTGTGGGTTGGAAGATGAGCTATGGAAACCTTCAAAATTGCCCTACTAATCACCGCCAACTTTTTCCATCCCAGAGTCTCAGAGTCAATGGGTACATGCACGATAACATCTCCACGCGTGTGGGTTGGAAGATGAGCTATGGAAACCTTCAAAATTGCCCTACTAATCACCGCCAACTTTTTCCATCCCAGAGTCTCAGAGTCAATGGGTACATGCACGATAACATCTCCACGCGTGTGGGTTGGAAGATGAGCTATGGAAACCTTCAAAATTGCCCTACTGACCACGGCCAACTTTTTCCATCCCAGAGTCTTAGAGTCAATAGGTACATGCACAATAACATCTCCACGCGTGTGGGTTGGAAGATGAGTTATGGAAGATGAGCTATGAGCTATGGTGCCCTACTAATCACCGCCAACGTTTTCCATCCCAGAGTCTTAGAGTCAATGGGTACATGCACGATAACATCTCCACGCGTGTGGGTTGGAAGATGAGCTATGGAAGATCAGCTATGAGCTATGGTGCCCTACTAATCACCGCCAACTTTTTCCATCCCAGAGTCTTTGAGTCAATAGGTACATGCACGATAACATCTCCACGCGTGTGGGTTGGAAAATGAGCTATGGAAGATGAGCTATGAGCTATGGTACCCTACTAATCACCGCCAACTTTTCCATCCCAGAGTCTCAGAGTCAATGGGTACATGCACGATAACATCTCCACGCGTGTGGGTTGGAAGATGAGCTATGGAAACCTTAAAAATTGCCCTGCTGACCACCGCCAACTTTTTCCATCCCAGAGTCTTAGAGTCAGTGGGTACATGCACGATAACATCTCCACGCGTGTGGGTTGGAAGATGAGCTATGGAAACCTTCAAAATTGCCCTACTAATCACCGCCAACTTTTTCCATCCCAGAGTCTCAGAGTCAATGGGTACATGCACGAAAACATCTCCACGCGTGTGGGTTGGAAAATGAGCTATGGAAGATGAGCTATGAGCTATGGTG
This sequence comes from Eristalis arbustorum, assembly GCA_916610145.1. Taxonomy (NCBI): domain Eukaryota; kingdom Metazoa; phylum Arthropoda; class Insecta; order Diptera; family Syrphidae; genus Eristalis; species Eristalis arbustorum. The sequence goes on along the minus strand of CAKAIZ010000243.1, from coordinate 22,223 downwards.
CCCTACTACTCAACGCCAACTTTTTCCATCCCAGAGTCTCAGAGTCAATGGGTACATGCACGATAACATCTCCACGCGTGTGGGTTGGAAGATGAGCTATGGAAGATGAGCTATGAGCTATGGTACCCTACTAATCACCGCCAACTTTTTCCATCCCAGAGTCTCAGAGTCAATGGGTACATGCACGATAACATCTCCACGCGTGTGGGTTGGAAGATGAGCTATGGAAGATGAGCTATGAGCTATGGTGCCCTACTACTCAACGCCAACTTTTTCCATCCGAGAGTCTTAGAGTCAATAGGTACATGCACGATAACATCACCACCCGTGTGGGTTGGAAGATGAGCAATGGAAGATGAGCTATGAGCTATGGTGCCCTACTAATCACCGCCAACTTTTTCCATCCCAGAGTCTTAGAGTCAATGGGTACATGCACGATAACATCTCCACGCGTGTGGGTTGGAAGATGAGCTATGGAAACCTTTAAAATTGCCCTACTGACCACGGCCAACTTTTTCCATCCGAGAGTCTTAGAGTCAATAGGTACATGCACGATAACATCTCCACGCATGTGGGTTGGAAGATGAGCTATGGAAGATCAGCTATGAGCTATGGTGCCCTACTAATCACCGCCAACTTTTTCCATCCCAGAGTCTTAGAGTCAATAGGTACATGCACGATAACATCTCCACGCGTGTGGGTTGGAAAATGAGCTATGGAAGATGAGCTATGAGCTATGGTACCCTACTAATCACCGCCAACTTTTTCCATCCCAGAGTCTCAGAGTCAATGGGTATATGCACGATAACATCTCCACGCGTGTGGGTTGGAAGATGAGCTATGAGCTATGGTGCCCTACTAATCACCGCCAACTTTTTCCATCCCAGAGTCTTAGAGTCAATAGGTACATGCACGATAACATCTCCACGCGTGTGGGTTGGAAGATGAGCTATGGAAACCTTCAAAATTGCCCTACTAATCACCGCCAACTTTTTCCATCCCAGAGTCTTAGAGTCAATGGGTACATGCACGATAACATCTCCACGCGTGTGGGTTGGAAGATGAGCTATGGAAACCTTCAAAATTGCCCTACTGACCACGGCCAACTTTTTCCATCCGAGAGTCTTAGAGTCAATAGGTACATGCACGATAACATCTCCACGCGTGTGGGTTGGAAGATGAGCTATGGAAGATCAGCTATGAGCTATGGTGCCCTACTAATCACCGCCAACTTTTTCCATCCCAGAGTCTTAGAGTCAATAGGTACATGCACGATAACATCTCCACGCGTGTGGGTTGGAAAATGAGCTATGGAAACCTTCAAAATTGCCCTACTAATCACCGCCAACTTTTTCCATCCCAGAGTCTCAGAGTCAATGGGTACATGCACGATAACATCTCCACGCGTGTGGGTTGGAAGATGAGCTATGGAAGATGAGCTATGAGCTATGGTGCCCTACTAATCACCGCCAACTTTTTCCATCCCAGAGTCTTAGAGTCAATGGGTATATGCACGATAACATCTTTACGCGTGTGGGTTGGAAGATGAGCTATGGAAACCTTCAAAATTGCCCTACTGACCACGGCCAACTTTTTCCATCCCAGAGTCTTAGAGTCAATAGGCACATGCACGATAACATCTCCACGCGTGTGGGTTGGAAGATGAGTTATGGAAGATGAGCTATGAGCTATGGTGCCCTACTAATCACCGCCAACTTGTTCCATCCCAGAGTCTTAGAGTCAATGGGTACATGCACGATAATATCTCCACGCGTGTGGGTTGGAAGATGAGTTATGGAAGATGAGCTATGAGCTATGGTGCCCTACTACTCAACGCCAACTTTTTCCATCCGAGAGTCTTAGAGTCAATAGGTACATGCACGATAATATCTCCACGCGTGTGGGTTGGAAGATGAGCTATGGAAGATGAGCTATGAGCTATGGTGCCCTACTAATCACCGCCAACTTTTTCCATCCCAGAGTCTTAGAGTCAATGGGTACATGCACGATAACATCTCCACGCGTGTGGGTTGGAAGATGAGCTATGGAAACCTTCAAAATTGCCCTACTAATCACCGCCAACTTTTTCCATCCCAGAGTCTCAGAGTCAATGGGTACATGCACGATAACATCTCCACGCGTGTGGGTTGGAAGATGAGCTATGGAAGATGAGCTATGAGCTATGGTGCCCTACTAATCACCGCCAACTTTTTCCATCCCAGAGTCTTAGAGTCAATGGGTACATGCACGATAACATCTCCACGCGTGTGGGTTGGAAGATGAGCTATGGAAACCTTCAAAATTGCCCTACTAATCACCGCCAACTTTTTCCATCCCAGAGTCTCAGAGTCAATGGGTATATGCACGATAACATCTCCACGCGTGTGGGTTGGAAGATGAGCTATGAGCTATGGTGCCCTACTAATCACCGCCAACTTTTTCCATCCCAGAGTCTTAGAGTCAATAGGTACATGCACGATAACATCTCCACGCGTGTGGGTTGGAAGATGAGCTATGGAAACCTTCAAAATTGCCCTACTAATCACCGCCAACTTTTTCCATCCCAGAGTCTTAGAGTCAATGGGTACATGCACGATAACATCTCCACGCGTGTGGGTTGGAAGATGAGCTATGGAAACCTTCAAAATTGCCCTACTGACCACGGCCAACTTTTTCCATCCGAGAGTCTTAGAGTCAATAGGTACATGCACGATAACATCTCCACGCGTGTGGGTTGGAAGATGAGCTATGGAAGATCAGCTATGAGCTATGGTGCCCTACTAATCACCGCCAACTTTTTCCATCCCAGAGTCTTAGAGTCAATAGGTACATGCACGATAACATCTCCACGCGTGTGGGTTGGAAAATGAGCTATGGAAACCTTCAAAATTGCCCTACAATCACCGCCAACTTTTTCCATCCCAGAGTCTCAGAGTCAATGGGTACATGCACGATAACATCTCCACGCGTGTGGGTTGGAAGATGAGCTATGGAAGATGAGCTATGGAAGATGAGCTATGAGCTATGGTGCCCTACTAATCACCGCCAACTTTTTCCATCCCAGAGTCTTAGAGTCAATGGGTATATGCACGATAACATCTCCACGCGTGTGGGTTGGAAGATGAGCTATGGAAACCTTCAAAATTGCCCTACTGACCACGGCCAACTTTTTCCATCCCAGAGTCTTAGAGTCAATAGGTACATGCACGATAACATCTCCACGCGTGTGGGTTGGAAGATGAGTTATGGAAGATGAGCTATGAGCTATGGTGCCCTACTAATCACCGCCAACTTTTTCCATCCCAGAGTCTTAGAGTCAATGGGTATATGCACGATAACATCTCCACGCGTGTGGGTTGGAAGATGAGCTATGGAAACCTTCAAAATTGCCCTACTGACCACGGCCAACTTTTTCCATCCCAGAGTCTTAGAGTCAATGGGTACATGCACGATAACATCTCCACGCGTGTGGGTTGGAAGATGAGCTATGAGCTATGGTGCCCTACTAATCACCGCCAACTTTTTTCATCCCAGAGTCTCAGAGTCAATGGGTATATGCACGATAACATCTCCACGCGTGTGGGTTGGAAGATGAGCTATGGAAACCTTCAAAATTGCCCTACTGACCACGGCCAACTTTTTCCATCCCAGAGTCTTAGAGTCAATAGGTACATGCACGATAACATCTCCACGCGTGTGGGTTGGAAGATGAGTTATGGAAGATGAGCTATGAGCTATGGTGCCCTACTAATCACCGCCAACTTTTTCCATCCCAGAGTCTTAGAGTCAATGGGTACATGCACGATAATATCTCCACGCGTGTGGGTTGGAAGATGAGTTATGGAAGATGAGCTATGAGCTATGGTGCCCTACTACTCAACGCCAACTTTTTCCATCCGAGAGTCTTAGAGTCAATAGGTACATGCACGATAACATCTCCACGCGTGTGGGTTGGAAGATGAGCTATGGAAGATGAGCTATGAGCTATGGTGCCCTACTAATCACCGCCAACTTTTTCCATCCCAGAGTGTTAGAGTCAATGGGTACATGCACGATAACATCTCCACGCGTGTGGGTTGGAAGATGAGCTATGGAAACCTTCAAAATTGCCCTACTAATCACCGCCAACTTTTTCCATCCCAGAGTCTCAGAGTCAATGGGTACATGCACGATAACATCACCACCCGTGTGGGTTGGAAGATGAGCTATGAGCTATGGTGCCCTACTAATCACCGCCAACTTTTTCCATCCCAGAGTCTTAGAGTCAATAGGTACATGCACGATAACATCACCACCCGTGTGGGTTGGAAGATGAGCTATGGAAGATGAGCTATGAGCTATGGTGCCCTACTAATCACCGCCAACTTTTTCCATCCCAGAGTCTTAGAGTCAGTGGCTACATGCACGATAACATCTCCACGCGTGTGGGTTGGAAGATGAGCTATGAGCTATGGTGCCCTACTAATCACCGCCAACTTTTTCCATCCCAGAGTCTTAGAGTCAATGGGTACATGCACGATAACATCTCCACGCGTGTGGGTTGGAAGATGAGCTATGGAAGATGAGCTATGAGCTATGGTGCCCTACTACTCAACGCCAACTTTTTCCATCCCAGAGTCTCAGAGTCAATGGGTACATGCACGATAACATCTCCACGCGTGTGGGTTGGAAGATGAGCTATGGAAACCTTCAAAATTGCCCTACTAATCACCGCCAACTTTTTCCATCCCAGAGTCTCAGAGTCAATGGGTACATGCACGAAACATCTCCACGCGTGTGGGTTGGAAAATGAGCTATGGAAGATGAGCTATGAGCTATGGTGCCCTACTACTCAACGCCAACTTTTTCCATCCCAGAGTCTCAGAGTCAATGGGTACATGCACGATAACATCTCCACGCGTGTGGGTTGGAAGATGAGCTATGGAAGATGAGCTATGAGCTATGGTGCCCTACTACTCAACGCCAACTTTTTCCATCCGAGAGTCTTAGAGTCAATAGGTACATGCACGATAACATCACCACCCGTGTGGGTTGGAAGATGAGCTATGGAAACCTTCAAAATTGCCCTACTAATCACCGCCAACTTTTGCCATCCCAGAGTCTCAGAGTCAATGGGTACATGCACGATAACATCTCCACGCGTGTGGGTTGGAAGATGAGCTATGGAAGATGAGCTATGAGCTATGGTGCCCTACTAATCACCGCCAACTTTTTCCATCCCAGAGTCTCAGAGTCAATGGGTACATGCACGATAACATCTCCACGCGTGTGGGTTGGAAGATGAGCTATGGAAGATGAGCTATGAGCTATGGTGCCCTACTAATCACCGCCAACTTTTTCCATCCCAGAGTCTTAGAGTCAGTGGGTACATGCACGATAACATCTCCACGCGTGTGGGTTGGAAGATGAGCTATGGAAACCTTCAAAATGGCCCTACTAATCACCGCCAACTTTTTCCATCCCAGAGTCTTAGAGTCAATGGGTACATGCACGATAATATCTCCACGCGTGTGGGTTGGAAGATGAGCTATGGAAGATGAGCTATGGAAGATGAGCTATGAGCTATGGTGCCCTACTAATCACCGCCAACTTTTTCCATCCCAGAGTCTTAGAGTCAGTGGCTACATGCACGATAACATCTCCACGCGTGTGGGTTGGAAGATGAGCTATGGAAGATGAGCTATGAGCTATGGTGCCCTACTAATCACCGCCAACTTTTTCCATCCCAGAGTCTTAGAGTCAATGGGTACATGCACGATAACATCTCCACGCGTGTGGGTTGGAAGATGAGCTATGGAAGATGAGCTATGAGCTATGGTGCCCTACTACTCAACGCCAACTTTTTCCATCCGAGAGTCTTAGAGTCAATAGGTACATGCACGATAACATCACCACCCGTGTGGGTTGGAAGATGAGCTATGGAAGATGAGCTATGAGCTATGGTGCCCTACTACTCAACGCCAACTTTTTCCATCCCAGAGTCTCAGAGTCAATGGGTACATGCACGATAACATCTCCACGCGTGTGGGTTGGAAGATGAGCTATGGAAACCTTCAAAATTGCCCTACTGACCACGGCCAACTTTTTCCATCCCAGAGTCTTAGAGTCAATAGGTACATGCACGATAACATCTCCACGCGTGTGGGTTGGAAGATGAGTTATGGAAGATGAGCTATGAGCTATGGTGCCCTACTAATCACCGCCAACTTTTTCCATCCCAGAGTCTTAGAGTCAATGGGTACATGCACGATAACATCTCTACGCGTGTGGGTTGGAAGATGAGTTATGGAAGATGAGCTATGAGCTATGGTGCCCTACTAATCACCGCCAACTTTTTCCATCCCAGAGTCTCAGAGTCAATGGGTACAAGCACGATAACATCTCCACGCGTGTGGGTTGAAGATGAGCTATGGAAGATGAGCTATGGAAGATGAGCTATGGAAGATGAGCTATGGAAGATGAGCTATGGAAGATGAGCTATGAGCTATGGTGCCCTACTAATCACCGCCAACTTTTTCCATCCCAGAGTCTTAGAGTCAGTGGGTACATGCACGATAACATCTCCACGCGTGTGGGTTGGAAGATGAGCTATGGAAACCTTCAAAATTGCCCTACTAATCACCGCCAACTTTTTCCATCCCAGAGTCTTAGAGTCAATGGGTACATGCACGATAATATCTCCACGCGTGTGGGTTGGAAGATGAGCTATGGAAGATGAGCTATGGAAGATGAGCTATGAGCTATGGTGCCCTACTAATCACCGCCAACTTTTTCCATCCCAGAGTCTTAGAGTCAGTGGCTACATGCACGATAACATCTCTACGCGTGTGGGTTGGAAGATGAGCTATGGAAGATGAGCTATGAGCTATGGTGCCCTACTAATCACCGCCAACTTTTTCCATCCCAGAGTCTTAGAGTCAATGGGTACATGCACGATAACATCTCCACGCGTGTGGGTTGGAAGATGAGCTATGGAAGATGAGCTATGAGCTATGGTGCCCTACTACTCAACGCCAACTTTTTCCATCCGAGAGTCTTAGAGTCAATAGGTACATGCACGATAACATCACCACCCGTGTGGGTTGGAAGATGAGCTATGGAAGATGAGCTATGAGCTATGGTGCCCTACTACTCAACGCCAACTTTTTCCATCCCAGAGTCTCAGAGTCAATGGGTACATGCACGATAACATCTCCACGCGTGTGGGTTGGAAGATGAGCTATGGAAACCTTCAAAATTGCCCTACTGACCACGGCCAACTTTTTCCATCCCAGAGTCTTAGAGTCAATAGGTACATGCACGATAACATCTCCACGCGTGTGGGTTGGAAGATGAGTTATGGAAGATGAGCTATGAGCTATGGTGCCCTACTAATCACCGCCAACTTTTTCCATCCCAGAGTCTTAGAGTCAATGGGTACATGCACGATAACATCTCCACGCGTGTGGGTTGGAAGATGAGCTATGGAAGATGAGCTATGAGCTATGGTGCCCTACTAATCACCGCCAACTTTTTCCATCCCAGAGTCTCAGAGTCAATGGGTACAAGCACGATAACATCTCCACGCGTGTGGGTTGAAGATGAGCTATGGAAGATGAGCTATGGAAGATGAGCTATGGAAGATGAGCTATGAGCTATGGTGCCCTACTAATCACCGCCAACTTTTTCCATCCCAGAGTCTTAGAGTCAGTGGGTACATGCACGATAACATCTCCACGCGTGTGGGTTGGAAGATGAGCTATGGAAACCTTCAAAATTGCCCTACTAATCACCGCCAACTTTTTCCATCCCAGAGTCTTAGAGTCAGTGGGTACATGCACGATAACATCTCCACGCGTGTGGGTTGGAAGATGAGCTATGGAAACCTTCAAAATTGCCCTACTGACCACGGCCAACTTTTTCCATCCCAGAGTCTTAGAGTCAATAGGTACATGCACGATAACATCTCCACGCGTGTGGGTTGGAAGATGAGTTATGGAAGATGAGCTATGAGCTATGGTGCCCTACTAATCACCGCCAACTTTTTCCATCCCAGAGTCTTAGAGTCAATGGGTACATGCACGATAATATCTCCACGCGTGTGGGTTGGAAGATGAGCTATTGAAGATGAGCTATGGAAGATGAGCTATGAGCTATGGTGCCCTACTAATCACCGGCAACTTTTTCCATCCCAGAGTCTTAGAGTCAATGGGTACATGCACGATAACATCTCCACGCGTGTGGGTTGGAAGATGAGCTATGGAAGATGAGCTATGAGCTATGGTGCCCTACTACTCAACGCCAACTTTTTCCATCCCAGAGTCTCAGAGTCAATGGGTACATGCACGATAACATCTCCACGCGTGTGGGTTGGAAGATGAGCTATGGAAGATGAGCTATGAGCTATGGTGCCCTACTACTCAACGCCAACTTTTTCCATCCGAGAGTCTTAGAGTCAATAGGTACATGCACGATAACATCACCACCCGTGTGGGTTGGAAGATGAGCTATGGAAACCTTCAAAATTGCCCTACTAATCACCGCCAACTTTTGCCATCCCAGAGTCTCAGAGTCAATGGGTACATGCACGATAACATCTCCACGCGTGTGGGTTGGAAGATTAGCTATGGAAGATGAGCTATGAGCTATGGTGCCCTACTAATCACCGCCAACTTTTTCCATCCCAGAGTCTCAGAGTCAATGGGTACATGCACGATAACATCTCCACGCGTGTGGGTTGGAAGATGAGCTATGGAAGATGAGCTATGAGCTATGGTGCCCTACTAATCACCGCCAACTTTTTCCATCCCAGAGTCTTAGAGTCAGTGGGTACATGCACAATAACATCTCCACGCGTGTGGGTTGGAAGATGAGCTATGGAAGATGAGCTATGAGCTATGGTACCCTACTAATCACCGCCAACTTTTTCCATCCCAGAGTCTCAGAGTCAATGGGTACATGCACGATAACATCTCCACGCGTGTGGGTTGGAAGATGAGCTATGGAAGATGAGCTATGAGCTATGGTGCCCTACTACTCAACGCCAACTTTTTCCATCCGAGAGTCTTAGAGTCAATAGGTACATGCACGATAACATCACCACCCGTGTGGGTTGGAAGATGAGCTATGGAAACCTTCAAAATTGCCCTACTGACCACGGCCAACTTTTTCCATCCCAGAGTCTTAGAGTCAATAGGTACATGCACGATAACATCTCCACGCGTGTGGGTTGGAAGATGAGTTATGGAAGATGAGCTATGAGCTATGGTGCCCTACTAATCACCGCCAACTTTTTCCATCCCAGAGTCTTAGAGTCAATGGGTACATGCACGATAACATCTCCACGCGTGTGGGTTGGAAGATGAGCTATGGAAGATGAGCTATGAGCTATGGTGCCCTACTACTCAACGCCAACTTTTTCCATCCCAGAGTCTCAGAGTCAATGGGTACATGCACGATAACATCTCCACGCGTGTGGGTTGGAAGATGAGCTATGGAAGATGAGCTATGAGCTATGGTGCCCTACTAATCACCGCCAACTTTTTCCATCCCAGAGTCTCAGAGTCAATGGGTACATGCACGATAACATCTCCACGCGTGTGGGTTGAAGATGAGCTATGGAAGATGAGCTATGAGCTATGGTGCCCTACTAATCACCGCCAACTTTTTCCATCCAAGAGTCTTAGAGTCAGTGGGTACATGCACGATAACATCTCCACGCGTGTGGGTTGGAAGATGAGCTATGGAAACCTTCAAAATTGCCCTACTAATCACCGCCAACTTTTTCCATCCCAGAGTCTTAGAGTCAGTGGGTACATGCACGATAACATCTCCACGCGTGTGGGTTGGAAGATGAGCTATGGAAACCTTCAAAATTGCCCTACTGACCACGGCCAACTTTTTCCATCCCAGAGTCTTAGAGTCAATAGGTACATGCACGATAACATCTCCACGCGTGTGGGTTGGAAGATGAGTTATGGAAGATGAGCTATGAGCTATGGTGCCCTACTAATCACCGCCAACTTTTTCCATCCCAGAGTCTTAGAGTCAATGGGTACATGCACGATAATATCTCCACGCGTGTGGGTTGGAAGATGAGCTATGGAAGATGAGCTATGAGCTATGGTGCCCTACTAATCACCGCCAACTTTTTCCATCCCAGAGTCTTAGAGTCAATGGGTACATGCACGATAACATCTCCACGCGTGTGGGTTGGAAGATGAGCTATGGAAGATGAGCTATGAGCTATGGTGCCCTACTACTCAACGCCAACTTTTTCCATCCCAGAGTCTCAGAGTCAATGGGTACATGCACGATAACATCTCCACGCGTGTGGGTTGGAAGATGAGCTATGGAAGATGAGCTATGAGCTATGGTGCCCTACTACTCAACGCCAACTTTTTCCATCCGAGAGTCTTAGAGTCAATAGGTACATGCACGATAACATCACCACCCGTGTGGGTTGGAAGATGAGCTATGGAAACCTTCAAAATTGCCCTACTAATCACCGCCAACTTTTGCCATCCCAGAGTCTCAGAGTCAATGGGTACATGCACGATAACATCTCCACGCGTGTGGGTTGGAAGATGAGCTATGGAAGATGAGCTATGAGCTATGGTGCCCTACTAATCACCGCCAACTTTTTCCATCCCAGAGTCTCAGAGTCAATGGGTACATGCACGATAACATCTCCACGCGTGTGGGTTGGAAGATGAGCTATGGAAGATGAGCTATGAGCTATGGTGCCCTACTAATCACCGCCAACTTTTTCCATCCCAGAGTCTTAGAGTCAGTGGGTACATGCACGATAACATCTCCACGCGTGTGGGTTGGAAGATGAGCTATGGAAACCTTCAAAATTGCCCTACTAATCACCGCCAACTTTTTCCATCCCAGAGTCTTAGAGTCAATGGGTACATGCACGATAATATCTCCACGCGTGTGGGTTGGAAGATGAGCTATGGAAGATGAGCTATGAGCTATGGTGCCCTACTAATCACCGCCAACTTTTTCCATCCCAGAGTCTTAGAGTCAGTGGCTACATGCACGATAACATCTCCACGCGTGTGGGTTGGAAGATGAGCTATGGAAGATGAGCTATGAGCTATGGTGCCCTACTAATCACCGCCAACTTTTTCCATCCCAGAGTCTTAGAGTCAATGGGTACATGCACGATAACATCTCCACGCGTGTGGGTTGGAAGATGAGCTATGGAAGATGCTATGGAAGATGAGCTATGAGCTATGGTGCGATACTACTCAACGCCAACTTTTTCCATCCGAGAGTCTTAGAGTCAATAGGTACATGCACGATAACATCACCACCCGTGTGGGTTGGAAGATGAGCTATGGAAGATGAGCTATGAGCTATGGTGCCCTACTACTCAACGCCAACTTTTTCCATCCCAGAGTCTCAGAGTCAATGGGTACATGCACGATAACATCTCCACGCGTGTGGGTTGGAAGATGAGCTATGGAAGATGAGCTATGAGCTATGGTACCCTACTAATCACCGCCAACTTTTTCCATCCCAGAGTCTCAGAGTCAATGGGTACATGCACGATAACATCTCCACGCGTGTGGGTTGGAAGATGAGCTATGGAAGATGAGCTATGAGCTATGGTGCCCTACTGCTCAACGCCAACTTTTTCCATCCGAGAGTCTTAGAGTCAATAGGTACATGCACAATAACATCACCACCCGTGTGGGTTGGAAGATGAGCTATGGAAACCTTCAAAATTGCCCTACTGGCCACGGCCAACTTTTTCCATCCCAGAGTCTTAGAGTCAATAGGTACATGCACGATAACATCTCCACGCGTGTGGGTTGGAAGATGAGTTATGGAAGATGAGCTATGAGCTATGGTGCCCTACTAATCACCGCCAACTTTTTCCATCCCAGAGTCTTAGAGTCAATGGGTACATGCACGATAACATCTCCACGCGTGTGGGTTGGAAGATGAGCTATGGAAGATGAGCTATGAGCTATGGTGCCCTACTAATCAATGCCAACTTCTTCCATCCCAGAGTCTCAGAGTCAATGGGTACATGCACGATAACATCTCCACGCGTGTGGGTTGAAGATGAGCTATGGAAGATGAGCTATGGAAGATGAGCTATGAGCTATGGTGCCCTACTAATCACCGCCAACTTTTTCCATCCCAGAGTCTTAGAGTCAGTGGGTACATGCACGATAACATCTCCACGCGTGTGGGTTGGAAGATGAGCTATGGAAACCTTCAAAATTGCCCTACTAATCACCGCCAACTTTTTCCATCCCAGAGTCTTAGAGTCAGTGGGTACATGCACGATAACATCTGCACGCGTGTGGGTTGGAAGATGAGCTATGGAAACCTTCAAAATTGCCCTACTGACCACGGCCAACTTTTTCCATCCCACAGTCTTAGAGTCAATAGGTACATGCACGATAACATCTCCACGCGTGTGGGTTGGAAGATGAGTTATGGAAGATGAGCTATGAGCTATGGTGCCCTACTAATCACCGCCAACTTTTTCCATCCCAGAGTCTTAGAGTCAATGGGTACATGCACGATAATATCTCCACGCGTGTGGGTTGGAAGATGAGCTATGGAAGATGAGCTATGAGCTATGGTGCCCTACTAATCACCGCCAACTTTTTCCATCCCAGAGTCTTAGAGTCAGTGGCTACATGCACGATAACATCTCCACGCGTGTGGGTTGGAAGATGAGCTATGGAAGATGAGCTATGAGCTATGGTGCCCTACTAATCACCGCCAACTTTTTCCATCCCAGAGTCTTAGAGTCAATGGGTACATGCACGATAACATCTCCACGCGTGTGGGTTGGAAGATGAGCTATGGAAGATGAGCTATGAGCTATGGTGCCCTACTACTCAACGCCAACTTTTTCCATCCCAGAGTCTCAGAGTCAATGGGTACATGCACGATAACATCTCCACGCGTGTGGGTTGGAAGATGAGCTATGGAAGATGAGCTATGAGCTATGGTACCCTACTAATCACCGCCAACTTTTTCCATCCCAGAGTCTCAGAGTCAATGGGTACATGCACGATAACATCTCCACGCGTGTGGGTTGGAAGATGAGCTATGGAAGATGAGCTATGAGCTATGGTGCCCTACTGCTCAACGCCAACTTTTTCCATCCGAGAGTCTTAGAGTCAATAGGTACATGCACAATAACATCACCACCCGTGTGGGTTGGAAGATGAGCTATGGAAACCTTCAAAATTGCCCTACTGGCCACGGCCAACTTTTTCCATCCCAGAGTCTTAGAGTCAATAGGTACATGCACGATAACATCTCCACGCGTGTGGGTTGGAAGATGAGTTATGGAAGATGAGCTATGAGCTATGGTGCCCTACTAATCACCGCCAACTTTTTCCATCCCAGAGTCTTAGAGTCAATGGGTACATGCACGATAACATCTCCACGCGTGTGGGTTGGAAGATGAGCTATGGAAGATGAGCTATGAGCTATGGTGCCCTACTAATCAATGCCAACTTCTTCCATCCCAGAGTCTCAGAGTCAATGGGTACATGCACGATAACATCTCCACGCGTGTGGGTTGAAGATGAGCTATGGAAGATGAGCTATGGAAGATGAGCTATGAGCTATGGTGCCCTACTAATCACCGCCAACTTTTTCCATCCCAGAGTCTTAGAGTCAGTGGGTACATGCACGATAACATCTCCACGCGTGTGGGTTGGAAGATGAGCTATGGAAACCTTCAAAATTGCCCTACTAATCACCGCCAACTTTTTCCATCCCAGAGTCTTAGAGTCAGTGGGTACATGCACGATAACATCTGCACGCGTGTGGGTTGGAAGATGAGCTATGGAAACCTTCAAAATTGCCCTACTGACCACGGCCAACTTTTTCCATCCCACAGTCTTAGAGTCAATAGGTACATGCACGATAACATCTCCACGCGTGTGGGTTGGAAGATGAGTTATGGAAGATGAGCTATGAGCTATGGTGCCCTACTAATCACCGCCAACTTTTTCCATCCCAGAGTCTTAGAGTCAATGGGTACATGCACGATAATATCTCCACGCGTGTGGGTTGGAAGATGAGCTATGGAAGATGAGCTATGAGCTATGGTGCCCTTCTAATCACCGCCAACTTTTTCCATCCCAGAGTCTTAGAGTCAGTGGCTACATGCACGATAACATCTCCACGCGTGTGGGTTGGAAGATGAGCTATGGAAGATGAGCTATGAGCTATGGTGCCCTACTAATCACCGCCAACTTTTTCCATCCCAGAGTCTTAGAGTCAATGGGTACATGCACGATAACATCTCCACGCGTGTGGGTTGGAAGATGAGCTATGGAAGATGAGCTATGAGCTATGGTGCCCTACTACTCAACGCCAACTTTTTCCATCCCAGAGTCTCAGAGTCAATGGGTACATGCACGATAACATCTCCACGCGTGTGGGTTGGAAGATGAGCTATGGAAACCTTCAAAATTGCCCTACTAATCACCGCCAACTTTTTCCATCCCAGAGTCTCAGAGTCAATGGGTACATGCACGAAAACATCTCCACGCGTGTGGGTTGGAAAATGAGCTATGGAAGATGAGCTATGAGCTATGGTGCCCTACTACTCAACGCCAACTTTTTCCATCCCAGAGTCTCAGAGTCAATGGGTACATGCACGATAACATCTCCACGCGTGTGGGTTGGAAGATGAGCTATGGAAGATGAGCTATGAGCTATGGTGCCCTACTACTCAACGCCAACTTTTTCCATCCGAGAGTCTTAGAGTCAATAGGTACATGCACGATAACATCACCACCCGTGTGGGTTGGAAGATGAGCTATGGAAACCTTCAAAATTGCCCTACTAATCACCGCCAACTTTTGCCATCCCAGAGTCTCAGAGTCAATGGGTACATGCACGATAACATCTCCACGCGTGTGGGTTGGAAGATGAGCTATGAGCTATGGTGCCCTACTAATCACCGCCAACTTTTTCCATCCCAGAGTCTTAGAGTCAGTGGCTACATGCACGATAACATCTCCACGCGTGTGGGTTGGAAGATGAGCTATGGAAGATGAGCTATGAGCTATGGTGCCCTACTAATCACCGCCAACTTTTTCCATCCCAGAGTCTTAGAGTCAATGGGTACATGCACGATAACATCTCCACGCGTGTGGGTTGGAAGAT
Source organism: Eristalis arbustorum (assembly GCA_916610145.1). Lineage (NCBI taxonomy): Eukaryota > Metazoa > Arthropoda > Insecta > Diptera > Syrphidae > Eristalis > Eristalis arbustorum. The sequence goes on along the minus strand of CAKAIZ010000243.1, from coordinate 7,079 downwards.
GAGCTATGGAAGATGAGCTATGAGCTATGGTGCCCTACTAATCACCGCCAACTTTTTCCATCCCAGAGTCTCAGAGTCAATGGGTACAAGCACGATAACATCTCCACGCGTGTGGGTTGAAGATGAGCTATGGAAGATGAGCTATGGAAGATGAGCTATGAGCTATGGTGCTCTACTAATCACCGCCAACTTTTTCCATCCCAGAGTCTTAGAGTCAGTGGGTACATGCACGATAACATCTCCACGCGTGTGGGTTGGAAGATGAGCTATGGAAACCTTCAAAATTGCCCTACTAATCACCGCCAACTTTTTCCATCCCAGAGTCTTAGAGTCAGTGGGTACATGCACGATAACATCTCCACGCGTGTGGGTTGGAAGATGAGCTATGGAAACCTTCAAAATTGCCCTACTGACCACGGCCAACTTTTTCCATCCCAGAGTCTTAGAGTCAATAGGTACATGCACGATAACATCTCCACGCGTGTGGGTTGGAAGATGAGTTATGGAAGATGAGCTATGAGCTATGGTGCCCTACTAATCACCGCCAACTTTTTCCATCCCAGAGCCTTAGAGTCAATGGGTACATGCACGATAATATCTCCACGCGTGTGGGTTGGAAGATGAGCTATGGAAGATGAGCTATGAGCTATGGTGCCCTACTAATCACCGCCAACTTTTTCCATCCCAGAGTCTTAGAGTCAATGGGTACATGCACGATAACATCTCCACGCGTGTGGGTTGGAAGATGAGCTATGGAAGATGAGCTATGAGCTATGGTGCCCTACTACTCAACGCCAACTTTTTCCATCCGAGAGTCTTAGAGTCAATAGGTACATGCACGATAACATCACCACCCGTGTGGGTTGGAAGATGAGCTATGGAAACCTTCAAAATTGCCCTACTAATCACCGCCAACTTTTGCCATCCCAGAGTCTCAGAGTCAATGGGTACATGCACGATAACATCTCCACGCGTGTGGGTTGGAAGATGAGCTATGGAAGATGAGCTATGAGCTATGGTGCCCTACTAATCACCGCCAACTTTTTCCATCCCAGAGTCTCAGAGTCAATGGGTACATGCACGATAACATCTCCACGCGTGTGGGTTGGAAGATGAGCTATGGAAGATGAGCTATGAGCTATGGTGCCCTACTAATCACCGCCAACTTTTTCCATCCCAGAGTCTTAGAGTCAGTGGGTACATGCACAATAACATCTCCACGCGTGTGGGTTGGAAGATGAGCTATGGAAGATGAGCTATGAGCTATGGTACCCTACTAATCACCGCCAACTTTTTCCATCCCAGAGTCTCAGAGTCAATGGGTACATGCACGATAACATCTCCACGCGTGTGGGTTGGAAGATGAGCTATGGAAGATGAGCTATGAGCTATGGTGCCCTACTACTCAACGCCAACTTTTTCCATCCGAGAGTCTTAGAGTCAATAGGTACATGCACGATAACATCACCACCCGTGTGGGTTGGAAGATGAGCTATGGAAACCTTCAAAATTGCCCTACTGACCACGGCCAACTTTTTCCATCCCAGAGTCTTAGAGTCAATAGGTACATGCACGATAACATCTCCACGCGTGTGGGTTGGAAGATGAGTTATGGAAGATGAGCTATGAGCTATGGTGCCCTACTAATCACCGCCAACTTTTTCCATCCCAGAGTCTTAGAGTCAATGGGTACATGCACGATAACATCTCCACGCGTGTGGGTTGGAAGATGAGCTATGGAAGATGAGCTATGAGCTATGGTGCCCTACTACTCAACGCCAACTTTTTCCATCCCAGAGTCTCAGAGTCAATGGGTACATGCACGATAACATCTCCACGCGTGTGGGTTGGAAGATGAGCTATGGAAGATGAGCTATGAGCTATGAGCTATGGTGCCCTACTAATCACCGCCAACTTTTTCCATCCCAGAGTCTCAGAGTCAATGGGTACATGCACGATAACATCTCCACGCGTGTGGGTTGAAGATGAGCTATGGAAGATGAGCTATGAGCTATGGTGCCCTACTAATCACCGCCAACTTTTTCCATCCAAGAGTCTTAGAGTCAGTGGGTACATGCACGATAACATCTCCACGCGTGTGGGTTGGAAGATGAGCTATGGAAACCTTCAAAATTGCCCTACTAATCACCGCCAACTTTTTCCATCCCAGAGTCTTAGAGTCAGTGGGTACATGCACGATAACATCTCCACGCGTGTGGGTTGGAAGATGAGCTATGGAAACCTTCAAAATTGCCCTACTGACCACGGCCAACTTTTTCCATCCCAGAGTCTTAGAGTCAATAGGTACATGCACGATAACATCTCCACGCGTGTGGGTTGGAAGATGAGTTATGGAAGATGAGCTATGAGCTATGGTGCCCTACTAATCACCGCCAACTTTTTCCATCCCAGAGTCTTAGAGTCAATGGGTACATGCACGATAATATCTCCACGCGTGTGGGTTGGAAGATGAGCTATGGAAGATGAGCTATGGAAGATGAGCTATGAGCTATGGTGCCCTACTAATCACCGCCAACTTTTTCCATCCCAGAGTCTTAGAGTCAATGGGTACATGCACGATAACATCTCCACGCGTGTGGGTTGGAAGATGAGCTATGGAAGATGAGCTATGAGCTATGGTGCCCTACTACTCAACGCCAACTTTTTCCATCCCAGAGTCTCAGAGTCAATGGGTACATGCACGATAACATCTCCACGCGTGTGGGTTGGAAGATGAGCTATGGAAGATGAGCTATGAGCTATGGTGCCCTACTAATCACCGCCAACTTTTTCCATCCCAGAGTCTTAGAGTCAGTGGGTACATGCACGATAACATCTCCACGCGTGTGGGTTGGAAGATGAGCTATGGAAACCTTCAAAATTGCCCTACTAATCACCGCCAACTTTTTCCATCCCAGAGTCTTAGAGTCAATGGGTACATGCACGATAACATCACCACCCGTGTGGGTTGGAAGATGAGCTATGGAAACCTTCAAAATTGCCCTACTAATCACCGCCAACTTTTGCCATCCCAGAGTCTCAGAGTCAATGGGTACATGCACGATAACATCTCCACGCGTGTGGGTTGGAAGATGAGCTATGGAAGATGAGCTATGAGCTATGGTGCCCTACTAATCACCGCCAACTTTTTCCATCCCAGAGTCTTAGAGTCAATGGGTACATGCACGATAACATCTCCACGCGTGTGGGTTGGAAGATGAGCTATGGAAGATGAGCTATGAGCTATGGTGCCCTACTACTCAACGCCAACTTTTTCCATCCCAGAGTCTCAGAGTCAATGGGTACATGCACGATAACATCTCCACGCGTGTGGGTTGGAAGATGAGCTATGGAAGATGAACTATGAGCTATGGTGCCCTACTAATCACCGCCAACTTTTTCCATCCAAGAGTCTTAGAGTCAGTGGGTACATGCACGATAACATCTCCACGCGTGTGGGTTGGAAGATGAGCTATGGAAACCTTCAAAATTGCCCTACTACTCAACGCCAACTTTTTCCATCCGAGAGTCTTAGAGTCAATAGGTACATGCACGATAACATCACCACCCGTGTGGGTTGGAAGATGAGCTATGGAAACCTTCAAAATTGCCCTACTAATCACCGCCAACTTTTGCCATCCCATTGTCTCAGAGTCAATGGGTACATGCACGATAACATCTCCACGCGTGTGGGTTGGAAGATGAGCTATGGAAGATGAGCTATGAGCTATGGTGCCCTACTAATCACCGCCAACTTTTTCCATCCCAGAGTCTCAGAGTCAATGGATACATGCACGATAACATCTCCACGCGTGTGGGTTGGAAGATGAGCTATGGAAGATGAGCTATGAGCTATGGTGCCCTACTAATCACCGCCAACTTTTTCCATCCCAGAGTCTTAGAGTCAGTGGGTACATGCACGATAACATCTCCACGCGTGTGGGTTGGAAGATGAGCTATGGAAACCTTCAAAATTGCCCTACTAATCACCGCCAACTTTTTCCATCCCAGAGTCTTAGAGTCAATGGGTACATGCACGATAATATCTCCACGCGTGTGGGTTGGAAGATGAGCTATGGAAGATGAGCTATGAGCTATGGTGCCCTACTAATCACCGCCAACTTTTTCCATCCCAGAGTCTTAGAGTCAGTGGCTACATGCACGATAACATCTCCACGCGTGTGGGTTGGAAGATGAGCTATGAGCTATGGTGCCCTACTAATCACCGCCAACTTTTTCCATCCCAGAGTCTTAGAGTCAATGGGTACATGCACGATAACATCTCCACGCGTGTGGGTTGGAAGATGAGCTATGGAAGATGAGCTATGAGCTATGGTGCCCTACTACTCAACGCCAACTTTTTCCATCCGAGAGTCTTAGAGTCAATAGGTACATGCACGATAACATCACCACCCGTGTGGGTTGGAAGATGAGCTATGGAAGATGAGCTATGAGCTATGGTGCCCTACTACTCAACGCCAACTTTTTCCATCCCAGAGTCTCAGAGTCAATGGGTACATGCACGATAACATCTCCACGCGTGTGGGTTGGAAGATGAGCTATGGAAGATGAGCTATGAGCTATGGTACCCTACTAATCACCGCCAACTTTTTCCATCCCAGAGTCTCAGAGTCAATGGGTACATGCACGATAACATCTCCACGCGTGTGGGTTGGAAGATGAGCTATGGAAGATGAGCTATGAGCTATGGTGCCTACTGCTCAACGCCAACTTTTTCCATCCGAGAGTCTTAGAGTCAATAGGTACATGCACAATAACATCACCACCCGTGTGGGGGTTAGATGATGAGCTATGGAAACCTTCAAAATTGCCCTACTGACCACGGCCAACTTTTTCCATCCCAGAGTCTTAGAGGTCAATAGTACATGCACGATAACATCTCCACGCGTGTGGGTTGGAAGATGAGTTATGGAAGATGAGCTATGAGCTATGGTGCCCTACTAATCACCGCCAACTTTTTCCATCCCAGAGTCTTAGAGTCAATGGGTACATGCACGATAACATCTCCTCGCGTGTGGGTTGGAAGATGAGCTATGAGCTATGGTGCCCTACTAATCACCGCCAACTTCTTCCATCCCAGAGTCTCAGAGTCAATGGGTACATGCACGATAACATCTCCACGCGTGTGGGTTGAAGATGAGCTATGGAAGATGAGCTATGGAAGATGAGCTATGAGCTATGGTGCCCTACTAATCACCGCCAACTTTTTCCATCCCAAGAGTCTTAGAGTCAGTGGGTACATGCACGATAACATCTCCACGCGTGTGGGTTGAAGAAGAGCTATGGAAACCTTCAAAATTGCCCTACTAATCACCGCCAACTTTTTTCCATCCAGAGTCTTAGAGTCAGTGGGTAGAGCACGATAACATCTCCACGCGTGTGGGTTGGAAGATGAGCTATGGAAACCTTCAAAATTGCCCTACTGACCACGGCCAACTTTTTCCATCCCACAGTCTTAGAGTCAATAGGTACATGCACGATAACATCTCCACGCGTGTGGGTTGGAAGATGAGTTATGGAAGATGAGCTATGAGCTATGGTGCCCTACTAATCCACCGCCAACTTTTTCCATCCCAGAGTCTTAGATTCAATGGGTACATGCACTGATAATATCTCCACGCGTGTGGGTTGGAAGATGAGCTATGGAAGATGAGCTATGAGCTATGGTGCCCTACTAATCACCGCCAACTTTTTCCATCCCAGAGTCTTAGAGTCAATGGGTACAGCACGATAACATCTCCACGCGTCTGGGTTGGAAGATGAGCTATGGAAGATGAGCTATGAGCTATGGTGCCCTACTAATCACCGCCAACTTTTTCCATCCCAGAGTCTTAGAGTCAGTGGCTACATGCACGATAACATCTCCACGCGTGTGGGTTGGAAGATGAGCTATGGAAGATGAGCTATGAGCTATGGTGCCCTACTAATCACCGCCAACTTTTTCCATCCCAGAGTCTTAGAGTCAATGGGTACATGCACGATAACATCTCCACGCGTGTGGGTTGGAAGATAAGCTATGGAAGATGAGCTATGAGCTATGGTGCCCTACTACTCAACGCCAACTTTTTCCATCCCAGAGTCCTCAGAGTCAATGGGTACAATGCACGATAACATCTCCACGCGTGTGGGTTGGAAGATGAGCTATGGAAACCTTCAAAATTGCCCTACTAATCACCGCCAACTTTGTTCCATCCCAGAGTCTCAGAGTCAATGGGTACATGCACGAAAACATCTCCACGCGTGTGGGTTGGAAAATGAGCTATGGAAGATGAGCTATGAGCTATGGTGGCCCTACTACTCAACGCCAACTTTTTCCATCCCAGAGTCTCAGAGTCAATGGGTACATGCACGATAACATCTCCACGCGTGTGGGTTGGAAGATGAGCTATGGAAAATGAGCTATGAGCTATGGTGCCCTACTACTCAACGCCAACTTTTTCCATCCGAGAGTCTTAGAGTCAATAGGTACATGCACGATAACATCACCACCCGTGTGGGTTGGAAGATGAGCTATGGAAACCTTCAAAATTGCCCTACTAATCACCGCCAACTTTTGCCATCCCAGAGTCTCAGAGTCAATGGGTAGATGCACGATAACATCTCCACGCGTGTGGGTTGGAAGATGAGCTATGAGCTATGGTGCCCTACTAATCACCGCCAACTTTTTCCATCCCAGAGTCTTAGAGTCAGTGGCTACATGCACGATAACATCTCCACGCGTGTGGGTTGGAAGATGAGCTATGGAAGATGAGCTATGAGCTATGGTGCCCTACTAATCACCGCCAACTTTTTCCATCCCAGAGTCTTAGAGTCAATGGGTACATGCACGATAACATCTCCACGCGTGTGGGTTGGAAGATGAGCTATGGAAGATGAGCTATGAGCTATGGTGCCCTACTAATCACCGCCAACTTTTTCCATCCCAGAGTCTCAGAGTCAATGGGTACAAGCACGATAACATCTCCACGCGTGTGGGTTGAAGATGAGCCATGGGAAGATGAGCTATGGAGATGAGCTATGGAAGATGAGCTATGAGCTATGGTGCCCTACTAATCACC